>RJWH01005730.1:25476-69753 GCA_004363575.1 Solenodon paradoxus | reverse complement strand
TTGGCAGGAGCTGTCCTCGGGGGTCATGGTTCCTGAGCAGAGAGGAAGCTTGGGTCCTGGGACAGGCCATGGTCCCAGGGACCCATGTGGCCAGGTCATCTCCAAGGAGGAGAAAGGCAGAAGGGGAGTGGAGGAGAGGGACAGGCTCCTGCTCATGATTGTATTTATTTATTTATTTTTAAGGAACAGGTGCAGCAGGAATAAAGGCGAGAAGGCAGGCAGGCAGGCAAGAAGAGAGGAGGAAGAAGCATTCATGTATCGTATTTAGTTGTTCATCTTATCTGTCTCCTGTCACCGTGGGTCTCAAACCTGCCCCCTTGGGTGTGTGTGGATTGCATCAGGTGGCTTATCCTCCAGGCCACCAGGGGGTGCCATCCCACGGATTTCTTGACATTTATGCTCAGCAGCATAGTCTGTCCTCAAATAGGTCCTGCAGTTTGGATAGGTTTATTCCTAGAAATGTTTGAAATTTAACGTTAATTTACAACAATATATACGTTTTAGATGTGCACGGTCACACTTCATGAACGTTCCAAGGGTGAGTTTAGGTTTGGTCTGTTCCTTTGTTTTGTTCCTTGGTATGAACCCCTAGGATGTCATCCTAGGGACCTTTGGCTGTTTTCGCTTAGAGCTGCACGTCTAGTGCTAGATAGCTGTCTGCAGGGAAACTCGAGCTTTCCATGTATTCATTTGGAACCGACTTTGTCCATGGTCCTCACGTGTCTTTTCACCCTCGTGTGTTCATACCTCGCGGGTGTTTGAGGCTCCTTCCCATGACCTGCTTCTTTTCACTCCCCAGGCTGGTGACCAGTGATGCCAGACCGAGGTGACAGTGGTCATCCCTGACCGGTTACCTCCGGTCCTGGGACGTGAACCCAGGTCCGTGGGAGGTATGTGGACCATGCTTGGCCATAGGCGGTGGACCAAACCACTGCTCCACCAGGGTGCACCCTGTCCTAGAGCATTTTTCAAGCAACAGTTTCAAGCTCAGTTTCCATCTCAGTATAATGTGCCAACTTCACGAAAAGACTTAGGGAGGTTTTTCTATTTTTGTACTTTCTGCGAATGTCTACATAACATTGGAATGAGCTATTCCTTGAAGGGTTGAGAGAACTAATTTAAGAAGTGGTCTGGGATTTGCATCTTTCTTTTGGTTTTTTTGAGGGGAAGGAAATAACTTTATTTTCATTTCCCTCAGCTAGACTGAGGCATAATTGACAAATTAAAATTGTGAAGATACATGGTGACTGCTGATGTCTGGTGAGTGACAGCCGCATCACCTTGTGTGCTTTTCGGTGGAAAGAACTAGTCAGTAGCACCCTTCTCACTGGTCTACACTCAAAAAAGCCTTCTGGGGGCCAATATTAGTCATTTCTGTTTTCCAAGAAAATCATTAGCCATCCAAGTTGGCAAACCTGGTTGTAGAGACTTGCAACTTAGCCTGGTTGTTTTTCTTTTTAAATGTATATCTTCTTTTTTCTTGATTGCTCACCAACATGTCCGTCTTCTTGCTGATCTCTGCTGAAAGAACAGCCAGCTTCTGCGTGCCCAGAGCCCGCTGCTTTCTGTTTCCCAGTTCACGGATCTCCGGGCCTTTCTCCTCTTCCCTCCCGCCGGCTGCCCGAGCTCCTTCCCCACTTTCCGGGTCAGAGGATTCTTGCGTGTCTCTGGGATCTTGTGGGACCCGCATGGTGACCCTAAAGTAAATCACAAGGACAACAGAGGAGCATCCAGTCTGGATGGGGAGGAGGGCGCTGGTCAGACAGGACAGCACAGGGGAGCCAGCTTGGGAGGGTCAGGCTGTCCCTGCAGGAAAGCGGGGAACTAAACAGGCTTTCTGACCCCCTCACCCCACACGCCATCTCTAAGTTATGATGACACTGTCCCACAGGCACAACCTTAGGGGAGAAAGGGTGGCATTTTTCACCCAAGATTTCAGATGTGGGATGTTCTCAAAAAGGTGGTTTAGTTTTGTTGTTGAAAATGGAGAAGACGGAATCAAGATAGAGAGGGGTGGGAGGGAGACACACACACACACACACACACACACACACACACACACACACATGCAGAGATCAGTGCCTCTGAGAAGGTGACAATTGTCAGGCAGCAGAGATAGGGGGCAGTCGGGAACCCTGTCTTGAAGGAAGGAAGCCAGGATCAGACAATTTTTTATTGCACACTGCTTAGGTGTCCATTTCACCATTTGTCTTCTTGAAAATCACACCCTCACCCAGATTTGCACATTTATCTGTACAGCATTTCTGCAAAAATTATGACTGAAAATATTTTCTCTATCTCTGTGGTTATTTTCTCTTTTGGTTTCTTATCTTGGTTTAGACAGAGGTTATCTATTTTTTTTTTAGAATGAATCTTATGACATTTCTGTTTTCTTGGCCAAAAGCAGTTGAGAATCAGCAGTTTCATAAGAGTTCAGCAAATATTATTTGCCAGGCATTATACAGCCATTATCGCATTCAATCCTCCAAAGGCCAGGTAGGTCTACGACCTAGGACCACTTTGCAGAGGAGACACCGGAGGGTCAGAGAAGTGGAGTAACTTGCCCCAGAACACACAGCTGATCCATCATAGAACTGAGACCTCAATCCAGAGTCTTCTGCTGCCCTTCCCGCTTCACTTTGGCCATGGTTACGAAGCGTCCCAGCATATGTCCCACCTGACGCGGGCGTGGGAAGGGCATCTGAACACTCAGCCAGGAGAGACGGTCCTGCTGTCCCCTGGGAGAAGGGCCCACGGAAGCAGCGGTCGGCCAGCGCTGGACAGCCCTGGAGCTGCCGTGGTGGGAGGGCTCACCGAAGGGTTTAGTGTGGGCCTGCTGTGTGCCTAGCACTAGACACTGACGCTGCCTCCTGGAGTCACACTGGAGTGGTCTCAAAGTAGGTGGGGCCTCTTTCTTATTTTTCTTTATTTTTAAATGCATTTTTTGTCGAGGTCACAATGCTTTATAATAGTGTGTATGATGTACATGAGCAGCTTCATTCCCCATCAGATTTATGGTATCACACCAGGCCCACCACCAGTTCTCCATGCTCCTTCCCACTGTCAGTCGGGCCCTCCACCCTGTACTCCCACCCCCACCCCTGGCCCCACTGGTCACCTTGGTTCTGCTGTCCGAGTCCCAGGGTTCATTTTGTTTCATTTTGTCTGTTCCTTTGCTGTGTTTCTTTATCTTCCACAGCAGTGAGGTCCTCTAGTATTTGCCCTTCTCCTTCTGACATTTTTCACTTACTTTACTCCCTCTGGTTCCTTCCATACTGTTGCAGATGGCAGGATTTTTTTTTTTTACAACTGAGTAGCTCTGTGTGTGTGTGTGTGTGTGTGTGTGTGTGTGTGTGTGTGTGAGACATCTTCATCCACTCATCTGTCAGCAGCACCCAGGTCACTTCCATTTCTTGACTCTGGTAAATAATGCTGCAGTGGACATGGGGGTGCAGGTGTCTTTGCAAATGAGTGTTTCCCTGTCCTTCAGATGGATGCCTGGAAGTGGAATTGCTGGCCCATATAGTAATTCTATGTTTAACTTGTTGAGGAACTGCTCTGTTGTTTCCAAAGCGTCTGCAGTAACATACCTTCCCGCCAGTGTTCTGCAAGGGCTCTTCTCCACACCCCAGCTCGCACTTGTTGCTTCTGGCGCAGGTGAGTGACAGCTCACTGTGGTTTTGATTTGTGTTTTCCGAATAATAAGGGATACGGAGCTGTTCTCCCCGCACCCGTTGGCCATCTGTGTGTCTTCTCTGGAGAAGTGTGTGCAGATCTTCTGCCTGTTTTTGGAGTGGGCTGGTTTTTTTGTTGTTGAGTTGTATGAGCTCTTTATAAAGCTTGGATATTAACCCCTTGACAGATATAGGGTGTTCAATATCTCCTCCCATCAGTTGGCAGGTGCTTCATTTTGATGATAGTTTCTTTTGTGGTGTAGAAGCTTTCTGGTTTGATGTCATCCTACTTCTTCATTTTTGTTTGCTTCCCTTCCTGCTGGAGTTGAGTCTGCAAAGCCCTCTCCTAAGGCCCATGTCTTGGGACACACAGCCTATGTTTTCTTCAGTGTGTTTTATGGTCTTAATCCAAGTAGCTAAGCTTTTTCAAGCTCGTTTTTGTGTACAGCGTTGGAGTGTGATCTAGTTCCCTTGCGTGTGGCTGTCCGCTGCTCTGCTTTTCTCTGCATCTCTTTTATGCTGCATCTATACCCAGCCTGATGATTTGCTCCAGCTTCCTGTGGAATATCTTTCCTTCTGTGCCACCTCCTCTTCTGGCTCAGGGACACCTCAGTCTTTCAGTGAAGGGCAGTTCGGTGGGGCTGGGGGAGCTGGGAGCGGGGTGAGTCCAGTCTTGAACTCTGGGAGTTCTGAGTATCTCGGGAGCTTTTGTCCAGCTGGACGTGTCAGTGACCTGAGAATCCACCTCTAACTCAGCGTCACTCTGCAGTTCTGCCCGTATGCAGTACAGTCCAGCTCTTCTTGGACCACTGACCCTGCGTCCAGCCCCACTTTTGGCCTGGACAGACAGACCAGTGCCACCACGAACCCCGGAGCAGCACACGACATGGCGCTTTCTGGGTATGCACCCTCCCGATGGCCTGGGCAGTGCCACCAGGGTTCTTAACATGAATATGAAGACTCGAGCCTCTTGATTTGGTAAAGTTCTCTGGGTCACATGTTGCGAGCCATTTTCAGAGATCACCAAAGGCCGCCAACTGGAAGAGTGAGGGGATGTAAGGACGTAAACAAGCTGGGGTGCCCTGGTGGCTCAGGGGTTAAGCCCATGGCTGGGCAGCAGACCACTTTCAGCCCAAGGACCCGGGTTCAGAGCCCAGGACCCAGGGGGACAACTAAAATGAACCCCAGAATAAATAAAATGCTTCTTCCTCCTCTCTCTTCCTGCCTGCCTGCTGCCTGCCTTCCTTTTATTTAAAAAATAAAAGTGAAATGAAGGAGCCCCCTCCCATGTGGGGGCCCATCACAGGCTCACAAGGTCATACCCAGGGCAGAGCTGTGTCCTCTGCTTGGTGTCCAGCATCTGCGTCACCCGCCTCACCTCACTCAGCAGTGTCTCCCAGAATGTCTGCATATACAAGGGGCATAAATCTGGGAAATAAATGAGTTTGAATATCAAGTCTGCAGGAACAGGGCGAATGGAAGAGTGACAGGGTGACGCGAAGGCCAGTGGTAAACACGGTGTGTGTGCAAATGACTTTTCATCTCCCCATGTTCCAGGGGTCCCTCCTGCCCTGGCTCTTAGTCTCCAGGTGAGAGCAGGCTGTTCTTTAAATTGCTGAGTGTGCTCAGGGCTGGGGCAGCCCGCAGGGGGAGCAGGGTGCTTGGGTCCTGACAAGTTGGAGCATCAGGAACAGACTTGGAGTCTGGAAGAAGGAGCTGCTGTGATCAGAATCTTGGGGTAACTGAGAAGAAGAGATACTGGGGTGTGCTGGGTTGCTGATCTGTGATGGGGGATCTTTGCAGGGTTGACCCCCCCAGGCATTGGCTCTGTTCCAGGCTGTGTGACTCTAAGCGCCACCCCCGCCGGGATCTCAGGAGAGACCTGTCTGCTGCCCCCGCCTCCTCCAGACCCAGGAGCCTGGCGGGCTGAGTAGTGAGTATCCCGGTCGGCTCTGTTCCAGGCTGTGTGACTCTGAGCGGCCCTGGAACTGTGACGGGCACCGTGGGCCGGTCCCTGAGCGTGCAGTGTCGGTACGAGGAGCAATTCAGAGAGCATGCCAAATACTGGTACCGAAGCCGATATTTGTTGCCATCGGACAAGATTGTGGAGACCGGTGGGCCGGAGAGAGAAGGGAGGAGCGGCCGTGTGTCCATCCGGGACGACCCTGCAAACCTCACCTTCACAGTGACCTTGGAGAGACTCAGGAAGGACGATGAAGGCACTTACCTGTGTGCGATCGATAAAGAATTTTCACTGGACCCCACAGTCGAGGTGACGGTGTTGGTGTCCCCAGGTGAGTCCTGCCCACCCCACCCCTGTACCAGCACCAGGGCCTGGGGAGGCTCAGGGCGTGGCAATGGAGGCAGAGGTTGAAAAGTGCATGTGTGTGTGCCTGTGTGCATGTGAGTGAGTGTGTGTGAGTGTGTGTGTGTGCACAAGTCAGTGTGTGTGCCTGCACGTGTGAGGGAGGCCTGTGGTTGGAGGGTGGGCGGGGAGGCCAGGGAGAGCCTGCTGGGTGAGAAACCCCGAGGGAAAGGTTGGGAGTGGGCGACGGGCTGGGGATCCCAGGATGAAGGCTCTGAACGCAGCGGGCGCTCGAAGGAGCAGGTGGGGGTGCAGCGTCCACAGACATCTCAGGCGACTGTGGGTGGAGGGGCGAGACTGGGGTGTGGAGTGACTTAGGGGCTCTCTTTCATTTTAAGAGGAAGGAAGCAGGCAGGAACGAAGGCAGCAGGCAGAAAGAGAGAGGAAGAGGGAGCATTTTTTACCCATTACTTGTGTTCATTGTTCCTCTGGCCCCGGGTCTGGAGCCCAGGCCCTTGATCTTTATGGAGACCAGGCCGCAGTGTAGACACAACCCCTGAGCCACCCGAGTGACCTAGGGGCTTGGCGGGATGCAACTGGGACTGCAGGGGCAGAGTCCTTTTGGCGATGCCCACTTGGCTCGGGAGGGTCCTGGGGGAACACTGGGCCCTGGGCCCTCCATCCTGCTCTCGTCCTGAGGGAGCACTTTGTGTGAAATCAAACCAAGGAGGCCTTGGGGGTGCTTGGTGGGCAAGTCCAGAAAGGCCGGCTCTGATCTATGTTTCTGCACCAGCACCTAAACCCGTCCCATCTACACATGTCCCTGTCACCAAGACCTCGACGGTCACAAGGGAAATTCCAACAGTGTCGTCCACCACAACCCTCACAGTGAGCAGCACCCACAGAGCCAGCAGCCAGGAGGAAGTCCTGCCGGACCAGAGCCCGTGGTAAGGCGCCCGCGTCCCCACGGCCTGGGGGCCCTCTGCTCTGCGGGGAGCTGAGGCCGGCACCTCCTCCCCGGGCCGGTGGTCCAGTCGGCGTGGAGTCACATCCCTGCTGGCTCTCTGTGGCAGGCCCAGGCTGAAGCTGAGTCCGTTTCTCCTTCTAGAAATGGACTCTGCTGTACACGCTTGGAGGCTGAGCCAGGTCTTGTGGAGCCTGGACAGTTTGGGGGCATCTTTAAAAATGTCTAAAACAAGATGTATGCAAACTAGGCTTGAAAGAAGGGGCCCAAGCAAATGAGGGGCCTGAATCCTAAATTGTGTCAGCTGCCCAGCAAATCTGCTAGAGCTTGTCCACATGGGACAGGGTTGAGGGACAATGTGACATTTTGTAGCAGTGTTTGAAAGTTGACAAAGAAGGAGAGAAATGCCCATTCCAAAGGCAGAATTAAATAAATGTTGGGCAGTCCATGCAGTGGAATACTATGCAGCTGTAAAAAAGAGCAAAGTACTTCATGTACTGATATGGGAAGATCTCCAAGATGTATTGTTAGGTCAAAAATGAATGTGTTGGCTATACCTCCTTTCTCTGAAAAGGAGGGAAATAACAAGTATTCCTATTTTCTAATCTCTTGTAGGTTTTTTTTTTTTTTTTTTTAAGGAAAGGTTCAGGCAGGATTGAAGGTAAGCAGAGGCATGTAAGCAGAGAGAGAAGAAAGAAGTACTTTAGTTATTTATTTACCTGTTCATCCTGGTTGCTCCCCCCGCCCCTGGGTCTTGAACCCAGGACCTGGGGATGTATGTGGACTATGCATGATATACTAAACCACTAGGCCACCAGGGCATGCCATGGAAGGCCATTAAGTGTGTGTGTCTTTGGAGGGAATCGGGTAGATGGGGTTGTGTAGAAAGGAGACTTGATTCTCTCTGTACTGCTTTATTGAGTTTATCTCTCTATTAGAACAAAGGGGGGAAGGCTGGCCAGCCCCCCAACCCCACACGTTCTGTCCCCATCTAGGCTCCAGGTACTGCTGTCCTCGCTGGCACTCCTGCTGTTCCTGTTGGTGGGACTCTCGCTGCTGGCCTGGGGAATGATTCGGAGACGGGTCAAGGGTGAGTCAGTCCCCGGGGAGGCCCACCCTCTCGCCTTTGAAGCTGTGTCCTTATTCCTGGAAGTCGTGAGGATGGAGGCCCTCAGACCTCATGTCCTGTGTGACTGAGGGCACCCAGGAGGACATGCCCCAGGATGACAGATACAGCCTGGGGGGTGGCTGCCCCATGCAGCAGGACCCTGGGTCTCTGAAGGGGAGAAATGTCTGTTCTGAGAACATTAGCTAAGAGTCCAATTGCTGGGGTGGCCCTTATGAGGAGCGGGGTGCCTGGGGGTGACTTTTTCTGGTCCTGAGCAAGTTTGAAACTGGCAGTCCCTGGTGGTGAGGGGTGGCTCCAGAGACCCCTCAGGGACCCCCGGCTCTGATGTCTGGGACTCTGTGCTGTGTCCTGACCAGATGCGGTGCGACGGGGTGGACAGATGCTGGGAAGCCAGTTCTTGTGAGAGAAAAGCATCCCAGTCCCTCCCTCCCCCTCCCACGCTCTCCCTGAGCCAGGGGGCTCAGAGAAGTCCAACGTTTAAAGTTTAAAACCCTTCCAGAGCATGCCCTGGGAGCAGCGGTTAGGTCAACTGCCTCTAAGGAGCACAGGCCACACACCCCTGGGTTTGAATCCGGGTCCAGGGAGAAACAACCAGTGTGAACAACTAAATGGCAATAGAATAAAAATGCTTCTTTTAAAAAACAACAACAAAAACCCTCCCAGGACCTTCCACATCCTCAAAAGCCCCACCCACTGCTCCACCCTGGAGGGCAGACAGGCTTCCCAGCCCATCTCTGTCTGTCAGCCTCTCTCTGTTAAATTTTATACATTTGTTTGTTTGGGCATTTGCAAGACTGGATCCGCCTTATTTATTTGAATTGTTTTACATTTACTGAATTTTATTGACACAACATTTCATCAGAGCCCCACTTCTTGACAAAAACCGTGATCTCAGTGTCCCCATCCGCGTCTGCGCTGGGCACCCCAGTGCGGGCCTTTCCCCAGCTCGCTCCTGGAGGGCCCTCGGAGACCCCGCAGACATCCCTTCCTCGGGACCTTTTCCGGCCCCTCCAGGTGCCCCTGCACACCTCAGCCCCCAGAGCCCCTTTCCTCCAGATGGCCACCGCCTGCCTCCTGCCGGCCCCCGCGGCCCCTGCACCGCCCAGCCCAGGGCGCAGGCTCCAGGACGCAGGCCGGGCATTGCGGATTCACGTGTCCTTGTCATCCCCACCACCCCGGCCCCCCAGGGAGCTCCAGGCACCCCGGCCCAGTTTCTCTCCTCTGAGCTCAGCTTGAAGGAACATGTGGGCACCCCATTGGTAGGTGCCTGTGAAGTAAAACTCGATGAGCGAATTACATAGCTAGGAGAGCGAGGAACAAGATGGTGCTCTGTTCCCGCTGGGCCGGGAGTTCTGACTCAGCAGAGGGTTCTGGGGTGTTTGCTGGAGTCAGCTTTCAAAGGCTACAGTAAGACTGGGGATGGGCGCTCCCTTTATAGCTGTGGGCTGGGGCCTCATGAGACCACTGCCTCCCCATCTCACCTCCAGCCGCCCCCCAGCACCGCCAGCCTGGGGAGGGGGGGTATCTGCCTCATGTATCTTTGGCTGATGTGTGGGAAGAGTCACTTCCTCTTCCCCATCTGTCATCGTCTGTGTCACTGCCGTCACCTCCTCTTCCACTCAGGCCCTCGTGTGGACACTGCTGACCGCCGGGGAACTTCCCAGCCCGGGTGACCTCTGATCTGTGGTTCCCCATAGTCTTCCTCCTTTCTCCTAGAAAGCCTCTCCTTTTTACAACGGGGCATGTGACTGATGTCAAAAACTGGAAACATAAGTAAAAGCAAAAGAAAACATCCCCTAGGAAATAAAAATGAGAACTCCCGCCACCCAGGGGAGACCGGCCCTCAGCACGGAACGCTCAGTCCACCTTCCCTCCCCCAGCCCCTTCCTCCCCGTCAGCAGCTGTCCCTGCCCAGCAGAGGCAGGTGGCAGGCTGTGCTGGCCCCTCGGGGACCTGGGTGCCTGTTACATCTTGTGTGGTCGGCTCACAGGGCTCAGCAGGTGCTGGCCTCATCGTGTTGTGTCTGGTGTCTTACCTTTGACTTTGGGGCCCTGGGTGCTGGCCATGTCACTCCCTGCCTTAGCCAGTGTTAAGGCGACCCCTGGGCACAGGTCACATGCTTGTCACCTGCTGCTCAGCAGCTCCGGGGCCCCCAGGTCAAAGCACCAAGATGCACAGAGCTTCCTCAGAGGCAGGACCCCACAGAGCAATCTGGGGTGGCCATGGGTGTGTGGCCTGAGCCATGATCCCTCTGGGCTAAAGGGACAGACCCCCAGGCGAGGGTCGGAGCAGGTGACATCGCATGGCTTGATGCTTTTTTTTTATTGTTTAAGAAGAAAGAAGGAAGGGAGCAGACAAAAAGCCTTTTTGTTTTTGGTCTCTCACTCGGCTGCAGGTCTTGAACCCAGGTCCTTGGAAGGTATACGATGCCCTTGCCAGCATGTCAGCCGCTTGAGCCACCAGGGCGCGCCTGGTTTGATGCTATTTTTGGCCTCTGCAAGTTTCTTTTCTTTTTTTAGGGTTCTTTAAAAGACAAGTCGCTAAACCTCAGCCCTGGCGTTTGGGCTTCGGTCTGGGTGGGGTTCTTTATTCTGCATGATGTCAGCGGTGGCTCCGTCCAAGTTTATAGTTCAGTGTGTCCTGTCCAGAACTTCTTGCTCTTGCAGGGCCTGGCCCCTTCCCGCTTCTCCGCCTGGGGACACGCGAGTGTCTGAGCACTGGCTGGGCTGGCCCCTGTCCCCGAGCTGGTCAGCTTGCTCACTCATTTGCTCTCACTCAATACATTCTCGAGTCCGGACCTGCTGAAGCCCAGGAGCGACAGGCCCGGGCCCAGGTCTCTGGACGCCTTTCCCCAGATGGATTATGGGGCCCCTGGTTCTGGTTCTGGAATCCAGCCTCTTTCCTCTCCCTTCGTCTCTGCAGCCGGAAAGAATCCAGAGCACCCCCGAAGACCCAGTCAGGTAAGAATGGCTGCTGCTGGGACGACCCTTGGGGGGTCGGGGGAGGGTGGCAGCCAGGGTGTGTGCGGTGCTCTCCCGAGGGGAGACAGAGCCTGGGAGACTGGCCCCCGGGGCCTGTCCTGCGTGCTGGCCAGTCTCTCCCCAATCCCAGGGAAAGTGGAGCAAGAGAGGGTCTCCTATGCTGACTGGGGGAGCATTCAAATCCTACCCAGAGAGGCGCCCCCTGGTGGCCTGGCTGTTGGGTTGCTTGCTCACCTTCATTCCTGCCTGCACCTTTCCTTTAAGAAAACAAGACAAAACACTGCCCTGATACTATCGTCAGCCAGCAAGGAGCAGATGGAGGGAGGCAGGGTGGGGAGACTGGGACTGCCCCCCAACCCCCTCAGGACACAGGGAAGGGGCACTGTCTCCAGAAAAGCAGGGACAGAGCCCCTCCCCTGGGTTGGACAAGGAGGGTGTCTGGGACCCCACTGAGCTCCAGCCCCCTGCCCCACCAGGCTGCCCAGCCGAGTGAACCCTGCTACGCAAACTTGGAGCTGCAGATGGGGCTCCTCAGGGCTGAGCCTGTGCACCCCAGGCCGGCGGAGGTGGAATACTGCGAGTTGGTGAGTGTGCTGGGGCCCGTGGGGCGGAGAGCGAAGGGAGGGCCTGCACCTGGATCTGGTCTCTTAGGCCCTGCAGAAAGCGGGTGCGTGTGGATGCGTGGAGCTGGGGTTCATGCGTGGGGTGCCTAGAGGGGGAGGGCCCCCCATGTGTCCCAGGTGCCCTGTGTCACTCCAGCAGCCACTGCTCCTCTCTGCTCTTTGCTGTCAGCTCTGCTCACCATTTTTATCAATTCATCTCAGGTGGGGAGATCTCTGGGGGGCAGGCCTCGGGCACGGCCAGTGGCCAGGGGGACACTGATGGGGACTGCCCCAGAGCAGTGGGTCACGACCCACCTGCAGTGACAGAATTCAGGCAGAGCCTGGGGGTTGGGATGGGGGGAACCATGTGTTGGAGAAATGGGGGAGCAATTTAAGCAGCAGGCATGTGGCTCCGGGATTGGCAACATCCTTGTTTTTCCAGTTTAGCGACCAATGGTCTCAGCGTGGGTCTCGGGACACCCCCACCCTGGGACCTCCCCAAGGGACCCCCTCTCTGATGCCTGAAACTTTGTGTTATATCCTGTGGGGTGAGACGGAAGGCTGGACAGGAGATGGGAGCCCAGTCCTCCTGAGAGAAAGAGCAGGATCGGGAGGGAGGGGAGGCTGGAGCCCTCACTGCTCGCTCAGGTGGTGTCTCCCCAGACCCTTCGAGGGCACCCCTGAGGCTTGGGTCTCTCTGCAGGCAGCCCCCAAGGAAGACCTTCACTACACCACCGTGGTGTTCAGCGTCCAGAATCAGGATAGGAAGACACACGGGATGCCCTCCCAGAGGCCGGAGCAGGAGCCAGAGTACAGCGTGCTGAAGACCTGAGCCATGTCTGGGTGCCCCCGGGGGTCCCCATGGCCCGGGCCAGCCCCTCAGCCCTCAGGTCCCCCCCTCCTGTGCCCCTCCATCAGGCTGACAAGGCGCTGGGCCCTGTGTGTACCCGCAGCCCATTGACTTCATTGAGGACAAGCGGGAATGGGGTTCAGAGGCACAGGGACCCCTCCATCTCTGACTCTTGTCATCATTCCTCTTCACTCTCTTCCCTCCAGCTCCAAGTGGGGCTCACGAGGGTGGGTCTGCGATGACTCTGTCTGTCAGCCCCGTGGGCCTGTCGCCATTGCCCAGGAGTGGGGAGGACCAGCAGAGCCAGAGCCTGGGAGGGCACTGCAGAGGGACCCTCATCTTAGAGACGGGGACCCCGAGACCCAGAGTCTGGAGTGACTGCCCAGGCTGCAGACCCAGCGCACGCTGAGGTCTGTCTTCAGATGAAACATCAATAAAGTTTAAGTGCTGCAAAGAAATCGTTATTTAAGCAATGCTGCTCGTGTCTGCAATCCCGTTAAAGGAGTTGTCTGGCTCGGATCCCAAGTGCACACAGAGAAGCTCTGAGGGTCCCAGAGGTTGGGGACACTCTGGGAGAGGTCACCATGAAGCGGGAAAGGGACAGTCCCAGTGGGTCCTCTCTGTTGCAAGTGGGCTCAGGGCACCGATTGTCCCGGGGTGTGGAGCCCATCCAGAAAGAGGTACACGGCAGGTTTGGCAGAAGCAGAGAGAGGGAGCGAATCTCTTCTGTGGGCAGGACATCTGTAAGCACGATCAGCTGGGGAGGTCAGGAATGAGAAATGGGATTTCAGGGAATGGGATTTCACTCGCTTTTATGGGTCGATAAGGAAATGTCTTGCCTACTAGATCTTCCCAGGTGCCTGGGTGTGTCTGGGCAGTGCTGGCCTATTTTTAGCACACCTGCAGGTTAGCTGATCTCCTGCTGCCCTGTCCAGTCCATCTGAGTAACTGCTTCCTCGCTCTCAAAGCCCTTTCCTTCTCCCTCTGTCGCCCTTTACCATCTCCCTGCTGGACAGGCCCTGCGTTTTCTTGTCTGCGGATTCTGAACGTGAGGCACCCAGTCCCAGGGCCTCTTATAGCCACGTTACCACCTCCCTGTCTGTACAAAGTCATAGGAGTTTGCTTTCAATTTTCAACGGTGTCTGCACCTTCTGCTTCTGTCAGTAACAGCTAAGAGCAGCAGGTGCATTTCACTGAAGTCAAGAGGCTTTGATCTCTGACATTATAACCCAGTTGTACCTTTTGAGACTTTTTCTCTGAGATGTGGACCCTCAGGTTTCAGAAGTTTTTTCAAGGTGTATGTGGCTTCCAAAGAGTTTGAGACACTGCTCTGTGTGTGTCTTTAGATGACTTTTCTGTGCATTTGTGAGTCATTCCAAATACTTCCTTTCCCTTTTTAAAAGCATTATGAGATGTAAAAGGGAAACACACAGGCATGCAGAGAGACACATGTACACACACAGATTCACACACACAGGCACACAGACACACACATAATGCGGGCACCCTGGGGTCCGGCAGCGAACGGTTCCAGAAAGAATTCTCGAGCATCAGAGTGCAGTTTTACGAGTCTGTGAGAGAAACTGGAGGAGAAGGGAAGCAAAGCAGGAGACAGTCTCCTGGGCAGGTAGGGCGCCCTGCAGACTGGCTGGATTTACACTTTTGGGGAGGGGGTTCTGGGTTCCCCTTTCCAGTGGCTGTATTAGCAAGAGAAGAGACCAGGAGGTCAGAGAGAGAAGCAGCAGGGGGTTTTTCAGAACGTTCTCAGGTCTGTGAGGTAGACGCCAGCATTTTGGTGGTCAGTTCCTGGTTGTCTTGGGTAAAACGCTAAACTGCAGATTTCAGGAAATTTTCTAGAAGGTTAGAGATAAGCTTTGACCTCTCTGGCCTCTAGCGCTGAGGAGAGGGCCGTCTGGTGACGCAGCCAGCAGCCCAGTCTGAACTTCCTCTCTAGCGTATACAGAAATCGTATGTGGAGGTGAAAGAAAAATTACCCATTTCTCTGAGGTT
Source organism: Solenodon paradoxus (assembly GCA_004363575.1). NCBI lineage: Eukaryota > Metazoa > Chordata > Mammalia > Eulipotyphla > Solenodontidae > Solenodon > Solenodon paradoxus. The sequence continues at coordinate 55,238 of RJWH01005730.1, read as the reverse complement.
CCTCACAGGCTGGATGAATGAACCAATTCACGAGGTGTGATTAGCAAGAGAGAAGCCCACATTTAATAACACACATACGGAGAACGTCCGTGGCAGTAAACTGAGGAAGTTGGGCAGAACCGCATTTATCTCCTGAGCGAGGCCCGGAAAGGGGGCCTGAACATGGGGAGAGGGAGGAGGTCACCGGCTGGAAGATGTTTTTCTCAGATAGAGAGGACTGTTTACAGGTAAATGGTCTTTTGAATTAAGACCTTCCCCAGCTACATTCCTCAGGAGAATAGGGACAAAAGACCATTTCTGGATGGGGGAGAGCGGAGGGCAGGGGGTGGCAGATGGCTTCTTTGATTAAGGGAAGGGCTACAGGGTTAAAACACCTTTGTCTAGAGGGCTGTACTCCACCATCCTTGGCTCTTCATGTCAGGAGGAGCATTGACAAGAGACCGACTGCGGACAATCTGGTGCCCTGTGTGAACTCCCACACCTTGATCGTCCTCTGTTCTCCAAGCAGTAAGCTCATAAATCTGTTGTTTTCAGCCACCGACTGCAGTAACATTACAGAAACTGCAGGAAAAGCTGCAGACAGCTGTTTGAGAAGGAAGCACTCAGGCCAGCCCGGGGGCCTGCTGGAGATGGCCCCCCACCCCCCCACACCCCCCCCACACCCCGAGGCGGGGGCGGCCTGCAAGGGGTGAGTGCAGGAGGGAAGTCGAATCTCCTCACTGACCACCTTGTGGCTTTCACTTCTGCCCTTTCCCTGGTGCAGGTCACCCAGCTTTGTAAGCTGGTTCAACAGTAAGAAGCAGAGACAAGAGAGCCAGATGGGCTCTGAGCAAGACTCCATTGTCCCAAGCACAGGCCAGGAAAGCTCCTTTCAGAGAAGAGGCGGAAGGAGCAATCCGATTCTGTGCTGGGGAAAGAGGTTTTTGAGGGGAAGTCTCTGGCAATCACTGCAGGGAGGATATGGGTGTAAGGTACCCTGCACGCTGTTGATAGGATGTCTTATCAGGATGGGCTGGAAAGTGATAACTTTCACGTTTTTGTTTTCTTTCGTCTCCTATCACAAGTTTTAGTGTTTCTCCAAGGTTCTCCCTCCACCCATAACCCAGCTCTTCAGAGAGCACCCAGGCTGGCGCGGCCCTGAGGTCAGAGGCAAGGATATGGCCTTGTCCACATCTCCTGGTCCCTGAGCCTGCTAGGCCGCCCTGAAGCGGCAGGAGGAGGCCAGGTAACACCGTGGGGCTGGATGTCAGGTGAGACTCCTTTCCCCAAGTTCAGGTTACGAAGGGGCCCTGGGGATGGGAGATGTGGACAAGGGTCACAGGCAAGTAAAAGGTGGTGACTTCATGCTCTGAGGGAAGCACAGAGGACAGAGGGCTCAGGAGGACACAGTTGAGAAGTGAGGGGACTTGGGACGTGGCTGTTGGCAGCTTGTCTGAATGTCAGTCTGACCCCAGCCCACCTTTGCCATCTCCTGCCAGCAATGCCCAGGGGACACCGGGTCCAGTGCTGCCAGCAAGAGGTGAAGTGTGCATCTGGGGGATTCCCGGAGACCCCCTTAAAAGGAACATTCTGGCTAGCATGTTTCTTTTTTCTTCTTTTCCCCAATTTTAAAAGCTGTGTAAAATACGCAAAGCATAGCATTTTCCATTTTAAGTGTGTAGATAATTGTGGTATTAAATGTACTCACCATATTGTGTAGCCGACGTCACCATCCTTCTCCAGAACCCTTGGCATCTGTAAAACTGAAACGCCATGTCCACTAAACAGTGACTCCTCCATCGCCTCCTCTCCCCTCCTCCAGCCCCTGATATCCGTGATGCTACTTCCCATCACGATGACTGGGTACTCTGATGCTTCACACGGCTTCACAGCACTGGCTTTGGGGACTGGCTTGTTTCACTGAGTTAACAGAGTCCTCAGTGTCCACCCGTGAACCACACTCTCCTTTCAAAGGCTGAACAGTATGCGGTCCTATCATCCCCGGCTGCTCACAGACACACTTTGCTCAGAGATGGATGGAATTCACAACGTCAGTCCCCGAATCCCTCTGCCCAGCGGTGTCATGGCTGCCGCCACGCCCTTGCATTTTAACCCGGAAGCATTTCTTGAAAGCATCATTACCCTTGGACTTCATTAAACTTGTGGTTTTCTTCATCATGGCCCCTAAGCTTAGGAAATCCGCTGCTAATGTGTTCACGTCCTGAAATCAATCGCCTAAGGTCGTATATCTCAAATGTGTCCCCTTGTGAAGTGATGGGTGAGCGTGAAAACCACATTATGCTTATTCATTCACCTGTGGAGGGCACCTGGGTGACTTCCCCATTTTAGCTACTGTGGGTAATGCTGCCGTCCCCTGGGCGTGCAGATACTCTTCGAGACTCTGCCTTCGACTCTGACAGCTACCCACAAAGAGAACTGCTGGACCGTATGGTTGACCTAGTTTGAAAATGCTGAGGAACTGCTATACTGTTTTCCTTAATAGCTGTCTAGTTTACATTCCCACCAACAGCACACAAGTTTCCCAATTTCTCCACTCCAGCCCATATTTGTTACATTTTGGTGGTTGTTTTTTGTTTGTTTTGTTTGTTTGTTTTGATAGTAGGCATCCCACTGGGTGTGAGATGGTTTCTAATGATATTTTCTTTTTCCGAACTTCTGCCTGAGTAGGCTGCTAGCTTAGCTCTGTCTGGGGAAGGTTGGTATGTCCTGGGGCCATCCTGGTAGTTTTCCAGATGAAATCCTCCTCTGGTTGTGCCTTTTCACAATCCAGATTGTACCTCAAAATACAGCACTGTGTTTGGACAGAGTGGCAGCAAGATACTAAGTATTTGCAGGATTAAATATGCTGGTTAATTCACAACTGGTCCAAGGAGGTGGAAGGTGTTTCTAAATAAGCCTAAATCTTTTAGAAAGGCGACTACTTCAAGGTTTTGGGAAAAGGTCTCAGGACTGTTTGTTATCACGCGTTACACTCCAGCACGTCTCACTGTGTGAGTCCCTTGATAGCTCAGTTCTGCAGCCAAACGCTGGGCTTTGGACAACCACGTGTCCGCCCCGTGACCATGTCAGGAACCAAGCCAGTCCTCTCTGCTCCTGCTGGTCTGTCCACATGGAAGGAATCCTCTAGTTTAGAAGAGCAAGAGCCTGCAGAGGAGAAGGGACAAGCCAGAAAGAGAAAGACAGGCATCAGTATGATATCATTCCTATGTGGTGTATGGAAATAGCAAACAAATGAATGAAACTAAACAATAATAGACTTCAAAAAGTGAAATACATCAACAATAGACTTCAGAGGGAAAAAAAAAACGCAAATCAGTGGGCGCAGAAAGAGATGGGGAATTAGTGGGGGGGGGGCGCGCTAAAGGGAGATTAATTATCTAGTGAAGGAAACAAGGAAATAGCTGTCAACTTACTGTATTATATGCAGATATAAATTTGCTGTCATGTAGACTTTAAAGCTAGTGTTGTAATGCAATCTTCCTCCAATAAAATCAATTTAAAAATCTGGAAATCAAATTAGGAAGAACTGAACATGATAATATTGAGTATTTCGATCCATTAAAACAGAGTATTTCTCCCTTTAAAAAAATCTGTTGAGTACTGTAAAGAGAGAGAGAGAACTCCTGCTTATCTTTCAGTCCCCAAACCTGTCCGCCTCATAGGTGTCCTCGTGCCAAAGGAAACCTAATTCCTGTTCAACCTCAAGTTGCCTTATTTTGTGCCCAGGCGCCTCTTCCCGCCTGGATTTCCCACCCTGACTAAGCTGACCATATTTCTTTGAGACAAAAACGGGACATTGGGATGGCAATACAGGACAGGGTTATGCGCTGGAGACTAAGGGTGGAGGAGGTGGAGCAATCAGAGCAGGAGCAGAGCAGCCAGGCCAGCAGCAAGGAAGTCTTATGTGATGTCCGTCAGTGATCACATAGTTGAGCCATGTGTTCCGATGGGACTTCACGCAAATGGCCAGAACCAGGGCAAGGAATTTTGACATCTTAGGTGTAAAACAAACTGATAAGGCCCGCTTTAAATGTTGTGCCTAAAACACATGCCACTTTTAACCATCCCAGTGCCAGAGATAACCCCCACAGTACTTCAGCTCAAACCTACTGCTGAAGAGGAAATGAGCCTCAGGAAATAAGACTCCACCAAACTATCTCACCAGCCCGAGCCCCAAGCTATAAATAACTTCTACTTATTGCAACCATGAACAGACGTGCTTATTACACAATGAACAGAAAGCAGTAATGGAAAAACCCAGAAAGCCACCTCCACCTTCCTGCAGCCCCGGAGCCCCTCCTATAAAATCTGTAACTTGCTCCTGTTCAGATCTTGGAAGATCACTGCACTGGTGCCCGCTGGTGTTAATAAAATCTTCTCAGCTCCCCTCAATGCATAGCCTGTTGCTTCCCACCGGCTAAACCCGTCTACTGTAACACAGCGGTGCTCTGCTCCCTTTGAAGAAACAGGCATGCGGGTGCGGGGGTCTCTTCACATGGCTCCTGTCTCCTCACAGGGGTGGGAACAGCAGCAGCAGCCTCGGCCCACCACCGTCAGTGCTGGCAAGGGCCGTCTTTAACGTGGGACACATGATCAGCTCTTTTGGGGGGCCTCCTCAACAAACCAGGCCTAGTGCAACTCAACTTGTTGTCCCACATTGAGGGCAGCCCTAGTTTATTAAAAACGGGGCAAAATTAACACATTCAAACCACAGCATGGTCAGGAAATATGATAAAAACGTACTATCTTGTTTAAAACGGTATGGACGGTCAGCCTAACCAGACTCCAGCTTATTATAACAGACTGTGGCTGGCGTATCAGATGTGGGGTCAGCCAGAGCGGGTCTGAGACCAATCTTCTGTCCTCACTAGCTGAAAATCTGGGACCACCATCAGAGGCCATTTGAGCCTCTGTTCCCTCACCCGTAGCCAGCGATATCCATTCAATGTGTCTCTTGCCAATGTTGGAAACAACCACCAGCTGCCTGCCATGCTGTTGTGTCGCCTTGAGGAGATTTCCAGAAGCCATGCCATGGATTCTCATGTCTGCAAGTGCTTGGTTTCCGGTTCTCTGACATATCACTCCCTGAACCCCATCAAAGCTGCCTCCTCACAAGCTGCAAATCTAGGTCATTGGGACAAATGAATCCACAGCACAGACCCAACACCCAGGCCAAGGGCCCCCTGGGAAGGAAGGTGGACCGGGAGTGGCAGGATCTGCTTTCATGGTTGTGGAGGGTTGTGTGGATGCACTGAGCCTTGAGCGCAAAGCCATTCTCCATATATGAATTTCCTTCCTTCCTCCCATGCCCTTCTTCTTTTCTCTTTCATCCTCTGCCTTTCTTTCTTCTTCCTTCTTTGTCAATAAGCAAGTCTACAAAGCACCATGACCGTTTTCATCAATGACAAGAGCATAACCAGCCACCCTCTGCAGTAGAACCTGTCACACATGTCAGTTGATTGCAGATGGTGGGATATCTGAGTGACCCCACCTCCTCAGGTGAGCTGAAATGGCAAATGTCTAGTGTTAGCACCTTGGGACAGATTAGGGACTGGGCTGTGTCCAGCAAGGGTTTAATAAATACAAGATCACAGTGACATCTGCTGGACAGTGTGTGCAGGTGGCTAAACTAGGAAGGAGAGTGGACAAGAGGGTTGATGACCTACAGGGGAGGAATGGGGAGCTGGGATTTATGATGGTCTATCGTCCCCAGACACCCCAGGAACTGAACCCAAGATCAAAGTCACCTGCAGAATATCAATGGACCAGGCAGGTCTTCACCTCCATAGAAGCAGAACCATCCTGAGAGCAGGGATCTGTGCAGCCTCCTCTCCAGTTCCCCACGTCAGTCATCCCGTCCTAAACTTGTCAGATGAGCAGCCTCTTGGGCCAACAGCAGAGGAGCAGGATATGGAGTCAGGAGAAAGATCTGCACAAAGTTCTCTACATGTGTTGGAGAAAGAACTCCAGGGCGAGAGGGTTAGCTCCACTCACATCACAGGAGAGGTTGAAACTGCTTTGTCTTCGGTAAGAGGCGAGCTGGCCACTCAGTGCTTGGAGAGGGGTGGGAGAGAGAAAGGGAGAGAGAGAGAGCTGTATGTTAAGACATGAAGATGCCATGATAAGCCAACCATGTCAGCTGTCTCCTAAGCTTCCTTATATGACATTTCATTTATGATAAATAAACGTCCATCTTTTCACGTGGCAAATCCATATGAATTCCTATAGAGTGTTGTGTTGTTTGGAATTTTTTAAGCTAATTACCATTCTAATTTTCTTAAGTTGTTATGGCTCTGGGAAAAAACCAAGCGGGCACTCTTTTGGAAGTATTTTAGGCAGATTTAGTACATGCGCAGTCTCAGCTGGGATTCTTCCTCAAAGAGCTGAGCACAGGTTTCCAGTTAGGGCACACTTGTATAGGTTAGAGCAAACACGGGAAGGGAGGGATGTAAATTAGGGGAGGGGTTCAAACGCGGGAAGTTTTTTTGCTGGCAACATTCCAGCAAGCTCAGGTCACAGGATGTTTTTATGGCTTTGCTTTCATGGCTGCTGGAAGCGGCGAGCAGGCCTTTTTTCCCCACAAAGTGATGAGTTAGCAATATATTTAGACATCTGGGTCAGAGGTATCCAAACTGAGTGGACCCAGCTAACCGAGTGGTTATTGTCGAGAACGGTACCCAGATTACAGGGTCAAGGAGCAAATAGGTCGTTCATTCATTCATTCATTCATCCACTAACAAATAAATAAGCGTTTCAGCTGTGGGTTGACGCAGATCAGAAGGCGTTCAGAGACTAGTTGGGGAGACTGACACACACACGTCAAAATCTTATCACAAGGAGTGTCACGATGAGAAAATTACACGCTGCATTTAGGGATGTAGCTGGATGGGTGCAGGTCCTATGGTGTGAAGCAGGTATCGGGTTTCAGCAAGTAGTTTCCTGAAGACGACGCTTGGATGGCAGACAGAATCTTGCACTAGTGAACCAGACATCAAGGAGGAAATGAATGGCAAGTGGGGCATCGGGCAGAGCTGGAAAGACGCTGGTCTTCACGGCTGCTGGAGCTGACGGGGGTCGGGGAGCCGAGGCCGGAAGCCAGCAGTAGGCCCATGAACTGGGGGCTTAGATGACACTTTGTGAGCAAACTAGGAGCCCTCGTGTGTCTAAGAAGTTTTTAATTTTAAAAACTACCCAAGAAAACCACATTCATTGTAGAAAGTATTGACAGCTATAAAGAAAATAGTAGAATGCCCTATATATGTTTTGTTTTTGTTTTGTTTTTTACCATGCGGGGTGAAAAGGACCTCTCTGAAGTGCAATGTTCTCTATTTTCAGGAAGTAAGGTATTTACTTGACCACTTCCCATTGTCAGACTTGCAAGCCGTTCGCAGATTCTTTGCATTGCTTACTAGCACTGTGTTGATGGCTCTCGCTCACGGGCACTTTGCATGTGATTAGTGGCTCCTTTAGGATGCATTTCTAGCGGTTGGTAGGCCAGAGAATGGATATAAACAATTTATTCTCCCATCAGCTACATGGGAGAGTATTTTCAGCAAAGGCACCGTCAGAGCTGGGATTGACACTTAAAAATTATCCAAACGGGCGCCCCCTGGTGGTCTACGGGAGCCAATCCACACACATCCCAAGGACTCAGGTTAGACTTGGGTCCCAGGGCACAACCACAAAGAACACATAAATAAAAATAAAATAAAATGCCTCCTCCTCCTCTCTCTTCCTGCCTGCCTCACCTTCATTCCTGCCTGCACCTTTCCTTTAAAAAAATTACTTAACAAACCTTTGTCAATTTGATAGAAAGGAAGGTTCGCTGATTATAATGAAAATATCATTGATTAAGAAAGTGTCTCTATTTCTACTCCCACATCTCAACAAAATGTCTCGTTTTTTCTTTTTAGGAAGGAAGCAGGCACGAATGGAGACAAAACGCAGGCAGGGAGGCAGGAAGGAAGAAAGAGAGGAAGATCTTTTTATTTAGTTAGTTGTTCATTTTGGTTACTGCCTCCCCCCGCCTGGTCCCCGCATCCCCCCACTCCTGGCCCCCCACCCCCAGTCCTGGGTTGCCAACCCAGGTCCCTGGGCTTCACTGGGTCGACACCACAGCCGCAGATTTAATGCTGGGAACTCCAGGGTGTGCCAACTTAGTTTTAAGTATTTATTTTTGCAAAGGCTCTCTCTTTTCACTGCATAGACGCTAGAGACCTTTTCATACAAGCATATGCAAATCTACCCCATTCTTTTCTATCTGGTGGCACTGTTTTCATCCTTGCATTCATCAGAGAGCTCTTTACTGAGCACCTGTGATGTGAGAGGAGGGGGCCCCAGAGGAAAAACCATGAAGAAAGCAAAACAACCTTCCTTCTTTCTCTACCTTGTTTCCACACGAGGGGTGGAGAGGTCATAACACTGGTGAATGGGGATGAGGTGGCGTTGGGGAGGGAGGCCATGGAAGGGTTTCCCGACACTGAACACTCGACAAGGAGCCAGCCGTACAATAACGTAGGACAAGAGCATTCCTGGCCCGGGGGACAGCGCAGGCCAAGGCTCTGAGCGGAGATTAGTTGGTACGACCCAGGCGCAGAAAAAGGCCAGATGAAAAGATGCAGAAAGGTGGGGCAGTGGGATGGGAGGTAGAGCAGAGAGGACCACAGGCCAGAACATGAAAGATTTAAAGAGAAAGGACCACGAATTTTATTCTAAGTGGAAACTTTAGAAAGTTCCAAGTGGGGGAGTAGTCCCAAGACAGGGCTTGAGTGTGGGGCGGTGGATGTGGGAAGAGTAGAAACGTGAGCACACTCAGAGTGTGTTTTGATGCTGGAGTCAATCTGACTGACTGATGGATTAAGTGTGGGAGGTAATAGAAAGAAAAGACTTGCACATAGCATCTGTGTTTTTCAACTGAGCAACTGGGTGGCCGGCGGGACCCCTGAATCAACAGAGAAGCACAAGGGAGGACAAGATTTGGGGTGAGGAGTGGAACGAGGTTTTCTTTGGGTAGAGAGATGCCCCAGAGAAGATGCAAGCTTAGTAGAGGCTGTTTATGCATCTGTGTTTGCTGAAGATATTGACACATGCCATGTACCAGACACCAGTGTGTCTGGTATCATACGTGGCTGGCCAGCTCCCCACTGAGGGATGCTGAGGTCAGCCCCCTTCGCCCTTGCAAGCCTGCACATACACGCATGCACCCATCCATGGCCCATCACGAATCATGTTTGTGCTCCTATATTTTGGTGTACATTTGTGAGTACAGCTCTTGGGGAAAACTCCCAATAGTATGTTAGTCAGAAGATATGTGTGGCTTGCATCCTCGGAGGCGACTGAACTAGCTGCCGGTCCACCAGGGCGCATTGAACTTTATTTTTTCTAAGATTGCTCCAGCTATCTCAAAGTCCTGTGTTGATTCCCTTCGCCCTCCCCAACAGGATTTGGGGGGAATCCTAGGTTGTTGCCTGATTCAGGTTCTCTCACTCCTGAACCTCTTTTTCCTCCTTCTCCACTGGCTCTTTTACAGGAGACGAGAGAATAAGAAGCCCTGAGACTTTTCCAGAGGAAAGTTACACATCCCACTCAGAATGTCCCCTGCCCCAGAGGCTCCTGGGTCTCCCCAGGGGAGCAGTCTGGTCTGAGGACCCAAACAAGTGAGCCCCACTCCCTGCACCTGCAGGTGGAACGTAGGCGCTGACAGGTGAGCGGGGTGGGGAGGGGACAGGAACAGCTGCCTCCCAGTGAGGGCCTCCCTTCCAGGCCACGCCCCAGATGACGTCACCGTTAGAGACGCCACCCGCCAGGCCCCGGCAGCTGCAGTGCACACACAGCTGCACCCCATCGTCCATCCCGAGAGCAGTGCGCCTTCACCACCTGTCATCACTCACTAAAGCAAAGCGTGGGATCAAAAATCAAGAGGCATCAGGAACAGCGTGGGCTTGGAGCTACGGAGAGCTGCGTCGGGCTCCGGGGCTGTCCTCTGACCAACCTCAGCTCCCAGCCGCCCCCAGAGCCAGCACAACACCAGGGGAAGGGCAGCTTATTCAGTAATGACCTTGAGATAATGGGGTACATCTTAGGAAAAACGGGTTCACAGGGGCTCCCCGCACTGGCTGACCAGACGTACTTTTTTAAACAGGACAATACTTTTTTTTTTTTTTTTTTTTTTTCATATTTCCCGCCCATCCTGTTTTATATATATGTCAATTTTGTCCATGTTTAAGAAGCCAGGGCTGTCTTTAATGCAGGGCAAAAGGGGCAGCTGAGTGGCCCTGGGCCCAGGGTTTTTAGGGGCGCCGGCAGCAGGGTGGTGTCCTGAACTTGGGCTGAAATGTAGCTCAATCCAGAAGCAGTGCTACAAGGGAGCTGTCCCCTGGGGGCGTCAAAGGATGGCGCATCCACAGTGACCACGATGTCACTCACACTTAGTAACGTGGGTTAGCATCGCAGGGCACCAGACCCGGGTCCAGGTGAAAGGGGGAGTTTCCCTGGTCCCGGGGTTGGAAGGTTCTGGAAACTTGCCCCCTGGCACCTGGCCAGGGAGGTGTGCAAAGAGCCTCCCAGGGGCTCCTACTTTGGGACCACATCTGCCCTACCCTTGTCATGGCAAACATCTTTCTCCCTGGGGTCAGCATTCAAGGAGGTGGCCTCCGGGGAGCCTGTGGATGCTTGAGGCCCCAAGCCCCCGGTTTCAAATTCTTAGCTGGCACAAGCCGCAAGGCCTGGTCCGGGTGAGGGAGGCCTGGGCCGGATGTCAGGAAACAGGCAGCCCGTCCAGGGAAAGTGGGGGCTGGGAGGCGCAGGAGGTCATGGGTCAGCCACGGCACAGGTGCAACCTGAGGCCCGGTCGGTGAGGGGATGAAGGCCGGGGTCGGAAGCGGGATCTCTGCACCCCATCGCCATAGGTAGGGCATCTCTCTGTTCCTGTCTCTCTCCTGCCTACCCGACAAGGGTAGGGCAGATGTGGTCCCAAAGCAGGAGCCCCTGGGAGGCTCTTTGCACACCTCCCTGGCCAGGTGCCAGGGGGCAAGTTTCCAGAACCTTCCAACCCCAGGACCAGGGAAACTCCCCCTTTCACCTGGACCCGGGTCTGGTGCCCTGCGATGCTAACCCACGTTACTAAGTGTGAGTGACATCGTGGTCACTGTGGATGCGCCATCCTTTGACGCCCCCAGGGGACAGCTCCCTTGTAGCACTGCTTCTGGATTGAGCTACATCTCAGCCCAAGGCTGAGACTGCCTGGCCCCTGGCCCCCACCCCCCAGGGCGGTTGGGATGGGCATTGAGAAAGTGGGGTCTCGGCTGCTCTGAGAAGGTACTCGCCCATGTTACACAATGTTGTTATCGCCCCGAGATGCTAGTTCCCCTTCCCTCCCCGGCCGTCTGCTCACGGTGGGGCCATCTTTCTGACCTCTCCCTCCAGGCTGCTGCTCCTTTCCGGCCAGTTGTGGGCCGAGGGAGCGAGTTGATGGACGGGGGGCTGGCACCGAGGTGCCAAAATGCCCACTTCAGTTCCTCTCTCTGCGTCTCAGCACCAGAGTCTGCTGCTGGCCTCCCATCCTTTGTTTCGAACAGTTTCTCAGCCTTGGCAGTCTCCTTCTTCTGTTGGAGCCATCGTTTTCTTCCAAAGATAGAATTCACGTGCTCGCCCTTTGAAAGTGTGATTCCGGGTCCTTAGCATTGTCACAGCACTGTGCAAGCCCCAGGCGCCCCAGCTAAGCTCAGAGCACCCTCCTCTCGCCACAGAGTGACCCTATGCCCCTGGCGGCCCCTGCCTCCTGCCCCTGGAGCCACCAGTCTCCTCTCGGTCTCCACTTCTGTCTCTCTGGGGCTCCTCTCCTATACGCAGCTCTGGGATGGGAGGCCCCTTGTGTCTAACTTCCTCCACTTTGCGTGTCTTCAAGACGCATTCTATTGGAGTGTGGATCTGCACTCTGCTCCTTTGCGCAGCTGAACAGCAGTCCACGGTATGTAAACACCACCTTTTCTTTATCCATTCATCAGGCGGTGGACATTTGGGTTGTTTCCACTCTTTTGTATTTTTCTGATTTTTTATGCTTTTTTTTTAGGAAGGAAGCAGACAGGAATGAAGGCAAGTAGGCAGGGAGGCAGGAAGAGAGAGATGGGGAAAACAGCTCTTATTTATTTAGTTGTTTATTTTGGTTGTTCCCCACTCGCAGTCCTGGGTCTCGAGCCCCGCCCTTGGACTGCACCAAGGCCGCAGACTTAATGCCTGAGCCACCAGGGCACACCTGGCTTGTTTTCACTCTTGCCTGTGGGTAATGCTGCTGTGAAGATTCACGTGCAAATCTCACGTGGCCCTATGTCACCCATTCTCTTGGGCATATGCCTGAGAGCAGATGGCTGGCCCCGTGGGAATTCAGGGTTGCTGACCTACGGCCATCCGGGAGAGGTGACCCCTTGCTGAAGAGAGCTGCATTGTGCTTGTAAGATACTTAGTTGAGCCCCTGGTAGATGGTGACAGTCCCCCTTCTCCAAAACCACACCACTGTGACAACCACAGACATTTTCTCAGGTGTTGTCGGATGTCTTCCCTGGGGCACAATCACTCCTTTGGCTTAAAGGGTTCATTTGATGTAAAATCAAATCATGGCAGGCCCCTTGAGCCTGGGACACATTCCCAGTGTCGTTTGAAACTCTCTCCCCATCATCATCCCCAGAAGGTGGAACTGTGATTAAAAGTGGCTTTTCAGGCCCCCACACTCACTCTCACCATCACCCCAGTGGCTGTGTTTCCTCACTTCTTGGCTTTGCGTCTGGGTGCTAGCTGTCCCCTGGGTACCCGGCGCTGCTGTGCTCAGGGGTGGGGTCATAGCTGCGATAAGCAGGTTCCTTCTTGTCAACTCTCTTCCTCCTGCTGCTCATCATCACCAATAACGAACGTCTGTGGGAGCCTGATGTGCAGCCAGAGGGCTAAGCGATCTAGAAACTTGAGGAGGAAAGTCTGCTAGACACAGTTAAGCCTGCCGCCCTCTCGGGTGACATGTGGAGGGCAGGAGCAGGGACATTAGACAGGAGAGGTCCCTGCACAGCAGGGTCTAGAATCCACACATCCTGTTATGCCTGGGTGTCTTCTGCACCCATGTTCAAGGTTGGGGGTGCCTGTCCCACTCTGATGGGCCCCAGGCTGTCCGAGGTGCCTTAGGAACCCAATCTTCTGCAATGAGGTGTGAGTCCAAGCTGGTTCTTTTTTTTAAAAGAAAGGCACAGGCAGGAATGAAGGCACGCAGAGGCAGGCAGAGAGAGGAGCAAGAGGCATTTTATGTTTTTCATTTTTATTTAGTTGCTCATACGGGTTGTTTCCCTCCCAGACCGGGGACTCGAACCCAGCCAGACCTTTGCAGGTACACCTAGGGATGAGTCACTGTGTCTCTGGGGGCTCCTGCAGTGCTTCTCCTCCTGTTCCACCCCCGGCTTCAGGAGGCCGAGGAGAGAGCAGCGGTGCCCTCGCTCCCCAGCTCCTGCCTCTCCTGATGTGTGGACTTTACCCCAGAGGCACATGCGTTATTTTAACTTTTCTAGTTGCTGCATTAAAAAAGAGAAATGTTTTAGGAGCTCCCTGGTGGCTCAGGTACTTGGGCGGCGGCCGTGGCTTAGACCATGTGAAATCCAAGAACCCAGATTCTATACTAGGGCCCAGGGAAGCAACCGAAAATAAACAAACAAATAAAAGTGCTTCCTCCTCCCCTTTCTTCCCTCCTCCCCTCCCTCCCTCCCTCCCTTCCTTGTGCTTCTTCCTCCTCTCCCTTCCTCTCAAAAACAATATTTTTAAAAGATGACTAATTCCGGCAGCATATTTGATTTAACCCAACACATTCAAAATATTTATTTCACTGATATTGGAGATATTTTTAGTTCTCTTTTTCATACTAAGGCTTCAACACCTGGTGTGTATCTGACACCGCCAGGCACCTCAGTGCCCCCAGCCACATCGTTAGCAGACACATGTGACCTGTGGCCGCCATATTGGGCTGGTGTTTGTTTCCCGATGTCCAACCTAGAGCTTCATGGTGTTGCTCTTTCTTCTGTCTTCTCCTCTGCCTCTTTCAGCTAGGTCTTAATTTCAAGCATTGGATGAAGTAGTGGTGACAGAAGACTTTCAGAGGGGTGTTGGAAGACTGATGGAGTCCATGGTCACAAAGTCAGTAGAATGCATGCAGCATTCTTATGTCAACTAAAGAATGTGGCCGCCCCTCGTGTCTCGAACTCTCATTCCTGAGTCCCTGTCACAGCTCTTTCCTGCCTCTGACAGACCACCTTTCTTCTCCAACATTCTTGTTATTTCTACTCTGTGGTCAGGACAGTGCCCTAAAGAAAAGTCTTTAAGGTGAAGAGGGTGCCCATCTTCCTTCTTTGAAGATGGGGTTACAATTAGCATTGGCTATTTTCTCTTTCCATCTTTGCTCTATCAGGATCCATTTTATCGAGGTTCATCTTACCTCATCTTATCTGATGGCTGATGTCATGATGGGTGCTGGAGACGTGTACCAAGATGGAGAGACGGGGTCAGCTCCCTGTTATCCTGGTATTAGTCACAGGGGATTTTTCCGGGGCTGGCTGGTATGTATGGAAAATCATAGCCTATCAAGTGTCCACAACTGGTCCATCTCAACAAAGAGACACCAGAAGACACATCCAAAAGTCCTCCGATTCCTGCATAAACTTGAGAGTTGACACTGAATGGAGATGATGTCTTGTACTGGTCATCCTATCTGAATAAATCATCATTCATGGATGAATAGTAATGTTTCTGGGGTTCAATGAAGCATCTGTCTCAAAGGATCACCACACACAGAAGACTTCCCAAGGGGGGCTGTCCTGGCTGTACCTGGCAGAATGTCTGCCTCTTCCTGCTCCCATGTTGGAGCCAATAATGCCTCATCTTTCTTTGACTGATGCCACCTGAGAATGCCCAGAGGGTAGGACATATCAATCCCTGGGAACGGGGAATACAACTGAGCTATATCTGGTGGCATTTGAGGGATGATCATTCCCTGATAAATCTAGAGGATTTAGGAGAGAAATTTTAGCTGAATAAAGACTTAATATTATTTTACTTTTACTAGAGATACAGGCACCCCAGTTTGTCCCTGGAACCTAGACAAGGACAATGACTTATGCAAGACAGGAACTGAGAAGAGGAGGAAAGCGTCGAGTTCTCAGAGTGGCAGCCACAGAGAGCCCTGAGAGAAGTGGATGTGCGAGCTGGGAGCTGGTCACGGTCACAGACCGAGGTGCAGGACCCAGGGAGACACTAGATGAGCCAGAGAATAGAAGGGCTTCTCGGAAGGCTTGAGCAGCAGACATACATATTGGTCACCTCTGACCCAGCTTCCACTTTCTCAAGATGGTGCCACCATCTTGCCTGGGAGCCCCACTCCCCATGTGAACTGGGAGACGATGATCCCCAACCCCTTCAGCGATTGGTTCCAGGGTGGTCACTGGAGTCTGGACCAGCCAATGAAACATCTGAAATATGGGGAGACCTGGAGTAGGGGTTATGGGTATATCTTTGGGGAGAGGTGGTTGACTTTCTTTCTCAGAAGTCCTGTTGTAACAAGTCCTGGGGAGAACCAGCCTAGAATTGAGACAATAATGCGAAGAACAGGAAGGAACTTGCATCAACCAACGCTGAGGACATCCCCAAAGGCCAAACAAACCACTGCAAGCCTCACATAAGTAGCTAAGGGTGAAACCAGAAAGGAAGCTTGGGTTGCTCAGAGTCACATGCCCTTTCCTGGAGGCCAGTGTTTGGGGATAACTACAGAGTTTTAAGGAGCAACAGACTCTAACTCTTGAGTGTGAGGAGCTGTATCTGAGTCACCACTTAAGACCAGAATATGCAGGTCTTCAGGGCAGGGTATCTATGGCCTCAGTAAGATGGTTGACAAACAAGTATCTACTTGTGAACGAAGGGAAATGTTTGTAAAGAAGGAATAGTAGAACTCTGTCTCCACTGCGACTTCAAGTAGAGAAAGTTATTAACAAACACAATGGTATTAATAGTACTGTGAGACTTGTAAGTGTGGGGCTGGGATTCAGATGTCCACTTCCCACATAGGGAGAGCCTGACAAGAAGAAATTAAACTAAAATGGCGCCATGTTCATATCAGCCCTGAATGTCCAGTAGAAGCAAATGCCAATGCTTTCTGGAGGGACAACTTCTCAATCCGCAAATCCAGTTTAGCCAAGTACATGCCCCTTGTCAGTAGCCCCACAAAAGCGAGCCTTAGACCAGGGATCAAAGTTCGGACATCAGGGCAGTGAATTGTCCCTGGCGTCACCTGGCCAAGCAAAGGAATGCAATCATCTGGATCGATAAGAAAGCCCACGGGCGAGTGTGACATGTAGGATGTGTCCAGGATGGACCCTTTGCACAAAGGAACAAAAGAACAGCACAGGGTGAAGATGCCACCCATAACTTCAAAGGACAATGTCACCTTGCCCAATCAAAACTGAAACCTGGCCTGACGACCCCAACTCCATCCCCTTTCCTCACCATGTGGATTTTTTCATTAAAAACCCCGGCTGCTGGCAAAAAGGACTGGATCTGGGCCTCCCTTGGTCGGCTCCATTCCTTTACCCTCTAATTAAATCTCTGCTTGCTCACTCGCCAACTCTGTTGTGGGGTTTTTGAGCGATCTGAACCCCACACCCCTAGTTTAATATTGCAGAAAAAAATAATGCAGACAAAAGCCAGCCAGTGGAACCAAACAATACATTTAATTCTCCAGAGAATCCTGATGTCAAAATGATCTGGTGAAGAGGGCACTGAAAACAAGACACAGGGATCAGAGACTAGTCAAAGTTAACCAGGTAGACTTGAAAACCAGCCATGGAGGACACCTGGACAGACACAAGCACGAGATGGAGATGGAGACGGAGAGGGCTGTGCTAACTTACCTTCCCTCGTGATCCGACTCCATGACCTGGAAGAGGTTCACTTGTTTCTTGCCCCCCGCCCCCCACCTCTCTGTGGGGTCCCTTTCTAGGTCTGATGACACCACACGGTCACTGAAGTCCTCTCTGGGTCACTCACCACCTTGTACCTCTGGAAAACCCAGGATTTGGTCACTTGTTCTTGTGACCACACTTGGATCTGGATCCCTAGCACCTGCACCCAGGGGCCAGTTCAGATTCTTCCGTGATGAACTGGGTGGTGATCCCCTCCTCAGCTACACGCTTCCTCTTCCATGAGGAAAGGAGGGCAGTTGAAATAGGAATAGGCTCTGGCATTTCAAGCCAAGGGGCTCTCCTCCTCCAACACTAGTCAATGTGCAGCGAAATCAGAGCCTGGACTCAGCAGGTGCATTAGCTGTACCAGGGACACGTAAGTGCGCGGATGCATAGTTGCTGACCAGCTGATCAGGCCTCCAACCCCTGTCATCAGTGGGAACAGCAGCCTTGCCTTTAACTCCCCCAAAGGCCATCCTTGGAACTCCCCACTAGGTAGGGGACTAAGGCTGATCCCACACTTGGGACAGGTCTCTTCTGACCATGCTGTGGGTTGGCACAGACATAGGGTGACTGGTGAGCCTGGTCGGGGGCTGGAGATGGTGGGCAGGGGCAGGGGCCCAGCAGGTGGGAGCTGGGGTGGGCATGATGCAGACGATGACGACGCTCCCAGTGAGGGGACGGGCAGTGGTCTCAGGACAGCCAGGCCCCACCTGGCTCCCTCATGGCAGGAGAGCTGAGGGGGAACCAGAGAGCTGCCTCTGGACATCTCTTCAAGTAAAGACTTGACTTCCAGCCTCAGGGGGCACAAGCAGGAGGGTCTAGAAGCCTGAGACCAGTGGAACAAGGCAGGGGAAAGAGACTTCAGAAGCTAGGTGGGGAGAGTTCTGGAGACTATGCCTTTAGCTTCGCACATGAAGAAAACACCCTTCAGCCATATCCAGCGCCAAGAAGAAGGCACCTCACGTCCCTGTCCTGGTGACGGCCCTCTCACCACCTGGCTGTTCTGTTGCTTTTCCTGCAGCTTCTCAGGCCATGACAGCTCTCTCTGCTGTTGGTGACTGTCCCCTGTGGGTGAGGGACCCACAGGAAGGGAGCTTTCCTCTTAAAGAACAATCCATGCCTACTCTCGTCTCTGATCCACTAACTTCGGGTTCCAATATACATTCAGAGGCACAGAGGAACCTAGGACTCAACCTCCTCTGTGGTGGGGAAGCCCCTGGGCTGATAAGGTCACCCTAACTCTCCGGGTGTTGCTTTCATTTTCTGGCTCCCTCCCTCCCCTGGGCAGAAGCTTTGCTTTGCTCTCATCAGAACCCCAGGGGTGTGTGTGCACGCGTGTGTGCATGTGAGCGTGCACATGTCTGTGTGTGCTGGGGAGGTGTTCAGGAAGGACAGACGGACAACCTGTTGGCTCCAGTGTTACCTGAATGACATTACAACAGAACAGCCGACTGCAGTGTCTGCAAACAGCCCTGGACTGTGTGAAATGTCCACAGTAGGAAACTGCTCTGGGCTCCAGGGGTGACTGCCAGGGCCCCCAACCCGCCGAGCGGGGGGTGCTGTGGCTCTGACACACAGAGTTGCTGTGTCACCTGAGCTGGAGCCTGGGGAGTGTCCCCGAGGCACCTCAGCTGCTAGGGAGGAGGGAGAGAAGGAGAGGGAAGAGGAAGGGGAGAAAGGAGGAGGGTCAAGTGAAGAGTTGGAGTGAAAATGGAAGAGGGGAGGGAGGGAGGAAAGGAGGGAAAGGGGAGGAAGGGGAGGGGTGTAGAGGGAGAGGAGGAGGGTTAGGGAGGAGAGCGAGGGGGCTGGAGAGGAGGGGAGGGAGAGGAGTCAACTCAGCTGCAACTGGAGCTCAGCCAGGACCCCCTGTCCTGGGGGCTCGGGGGCAATCAGTCAGGAGTCTGCAGGATGGGAGCCAAAAAAACCAAGCATCTCCTCTGAGAAAAAAGAGATTTAAAAACGTCTCAGAAACTCCAAACTCCACCAGGGCGCATAAGAATGGGAAGGCACAGGGACAGGACAGCTGGGCACCGTCTCTGACAATCCCGCCACTTCTCCTTGTGCCCGATGGTTCTGCACACTTGAGCTCCATTCCAGCAAAGAGGCGGGCATGTTGCTGGCACGCAGGCGTCGAGGACACTTCAGTGCTGTCCCTGTCCCCGCACTGTGCTGAGCAGGGCCGATCTCGGGCAGGCCAGGACGCAGCCTCAGACAGTGCCTCTGGAGGGAGGGCCCGGAGGGAGCGCTGCCGCTGCCCTGCCTCCTCTGGACGCCGGAGAGGTGGGACGCGTCTTGTCCTTGATGTCCAGGGCTGCATCCAGGGTCAGGTCAGGGGACAAGTTTGTATAGATCGGCTCTTTCCAGTGCTCACTGGGGGTCTCCTGTGGCCCCTTCAGCCAGAGGATGGCTCCGACCAAGACAAGCAAGATGGGAACCTTCACGAACACCAGGAGCAGGTAGTGGGTCCTGGGAGGGGACATTTCCATGAGAGCCCATGGCCCCCCGAGTCCCCGCCACTCCCCGTGCCCTGACACTCCCTCCTGCTTCGCACGCTCACCCCGAGGAGAGGTGTGCCCCCTCTCCTGTGCTTTTCCTGGGCAGCAGAGTGGGGAAACTGAGGCACAGAGGGGCTCTGCAGAGCGTGAAGCAGCGGGGAGCCAGCAGGAGATGTCAGCAGAGGCTGAGCTTTGAGCTTTGCCTCGGGTGAGCCCGAGAGCGCTGGAACCAGGCGAGCTCCAGAGGAGCTTGTCCCCAGGTGAGGGCAGGAAAGGGCACCACAGTCACTCACCTGGCGTGGGGGCCAGAGGTCACCCCCGAATGGCTGTTGGACATTCTTGTTGTGTTCAGGAACACTCCCTCTAGAAGCAAGCAAGGTGGCCACAGGTTAGGAGCACAGACTGGGGCCTGCGCTCAGCTCACAGTCACGGTGCCGCTCCTGCCTGTCCAGCCCTCCCGGGGACCCCCACCCCTGGAGCAGGAGGCTTCACTCCTGGGCACAGCCCTTCTCGGTCAGCTGTGAGCGTCTACAGCACACCGCACGGCCATCTCTCCGTCCCTTCCCGAGGAGGCAAGAAGAGAAAATCACACAGGAGTGAGCTCTTGCTTCTGCAGAGAGAGGAAGAGCTGTAGACTCTGTCATGTACCCGCTAAGTGGGATTTGGGGGGACATTCCCACCCAAGGGAAGGGGGTGCCGGAGCAAGGCGTGTAGTTGCTGGGTGCAGAGCACCCTCTGACTGAAGGCGCACAGTGGATGACCCTGCACTGTGACATGGATTCCGGAGGCAGGTTCACTGGGGGCACCACCACCCGCCTTTCTTGATCCCCAGCCCGGAAATGTCTGTTTGGCAAGGTCGTGGTCCAGAGGACACTGAGACCAGGTGAATGAATCACTGCAGACCCTCCGCAGGCCCCTGACTCCCATAGGCTGGGCCTCCCCAGGGCCCCCTACCCAGGAACTGACGTGCCCTTCTTCCTGAAGTTGGGACACATTGTGAGCTCTCCTGGTCCCTGCTCACATGTCCTCCTCAATCCCCTCCTGTCCCCCGCCCCCGGCATCCCTGGGGATGTGCTCGGCCCCTCTGTCTCTGGTCCCAACAGTAACGATAAACTGTGTGTGCTAGGTCAGGGGGCTGGTCTGTGCGCCCACAACCATCCACTGTGCCCGAGTGGCCGCTGGTCTCAGGAGTGACCGGGCACACGTGTCCTGGGGAGCAGGGAGGGGTGTTTCCCGGGCACCAGCCACATCTGCAGAGCCGAGCCCAGGGACCCCCGAATCGTACACGGGGTCGAGACACAGAGGAAGCCCAGGGCCGCCGGGGAGGCCCTGATGTTAGCATCACGGTCAGAGCCTTCCTGTCTCCTTAAGGCGATGCTGTGGTCTCAGCTCCTTCTCCATCGCTCTGACGCCCTTGCTCACACGTGCAGACGGAGTAGAGGGGGTGCTGGGGACCCAGACAGAGAATGACTAATGCCACAGTCACTCTGGGCGGCCCGGTCCCGGGGTTCAGCCTGGGACCTGCTGGGCCCCCCAGGTAACCCCTCCTGTCTGTGACCATAGGGACTGAGGTGACCCCCTTCAGGTGTCTGAGGTCCAACTGGGGCTCCGATGAGGCAAGTGAGCCCCCTAGGCCAGTTCAGCATCCGGGAGGCAGGGCTGGGTCATAGGTCTCCGGTGTGGGCTCATGTGGGCACCCGAGTTCTGCCAGCTCAACATCAGGTGCATCAGTGGGCCACTTCGGGGACACCTCAAGGGAAGGAGACAGCAGTGGGGCCTCTCAGCTCAGTCTTTCCTTTTCCTCCCTCCTGTCTGTCTGGCCATCTCTCTGCTGTGGAAGGAGAGGAGGACAGCCCTCCCTGGGGCATCAGGTCTCAGCACGCAGAGGACATCCTACCTGGGTCAACGGTCACTTTAACTCGGAACCCACAGTCAGTGCCAGTCTTCTCGATCCCACACCAGTAAATGTCCGCATCGTCCCTCCTGAGCTCCTCCATGGTCACTGTGAACAGACGCTCCCTCTGACTGTCCCTGATGGACACGCGGCCTGTTCTCACTTCCTGCTCCGTCCCCGGGCTGTGGACGAGGACTCTGCACCTGCCCCAGCGGGCCCCTCGACACCACCATTTCCTGTGGGACTCCCAGCCCCACTCGTAATGACACTGCACCGTCAGGGACCCCCGCTCCGGGCCTCGCACAGACTCTGGGCCCTGGATGGAGAAACAGCCTGTAACACAGAACCCCAAGGTCAGTCCTGCCCCTGAGCCCGGCGTGGCCTGGGAGCCCCCCACTCTGGGGACCCCAGACTCAGGCCCAGTCCACGTCCTGACAGGCCTGACCCGGGAGATACCAGCGACGTTTAGGATCGATTTTCAAGGGTCTGTGTCAGGACCTCAGACACGACGATCTCCAGTCGGGGTTGAACTATTGCTTCCACACTGCGGGCAGAGAAGTTAAGGATGCTGACGACAGGCTGATGTCACAGTAAACTCCAGAGCACACTCAATACCCTTAGCGGGCCGGTGGGCTACGGCAATAGCTTAATCCTTAACGAGAAAACGAAAGAGTCAAATGACCCCCAGTGGCAGGAAAGATGGCCGAGACACATGACACTCAGTGCACGAAGAGTCCCTGACAATGGGCCCGTCCGTGTCTGCAGGGCTCCCGCCGCACAGGCGCAGGAGCCACCCTGGAAGGGTGTGTTCTAAGCTCTTAGCAGCGGTCAGCTCTGAAACTGGCTTTTTTGGGGGAAGGGGGTTGTTTTTTTGGGGGGAGGAGGGTGCGGAGATCACTTTATAAATTCCACATTGTATTATGTTACAATGTTTACGAATTGCATTGCTACAACATCTATTGTATTATGTTACAGTGTTTACAATATCATAAATAAAGCCATAAAGAAAAAAATTAAACAATAAAAAAGTCAAGAGAAATGTAGAGAAAGCAACTGGCGGGAGTTAAAATCCAACGCAAGAGTCAGCACGGAAGGTCATTTTCACATAAAAGAAAGACCTCGGCCTCCCTAGCAATACAGTCCCTGTGCAGACTGGTCAGCGGTCCCCAGCAAGGACATAGATGTTGCTACTTTGAAGTGGAAGCTTCGGCCGTCGCTGCTTCGGCATTTTAGTCAGACAGCAAGGGCTCCATGTGACGTGCTCCCTCGTCGAAAGTTACTGGGAGGCTCTAACCACACACCTGAGACAGCTGAGCCACGACAGGGCCCGATGTGCACCTTCTCGAGACGTTAGAACAGAACACTGGGGAGCCAGCAGGGTGCATTTAGAAGCAACGGCTTTGTGTTTCTATGACTCTAACATCCCCCTGAAAATTTTGTCACACGGCCAAAAGGCCTTATATCAAACCCAGAGGGGCTGAGCTCCACTTGGGCTGAAGCCGGCGACAGAGCACAGAAATGAGCCAGAGTTGAGTGGGGACAGCGAGCGGAGTGGAGGTGCTGGGGGCGAGGGGGTGCAGTGGGTCAGCCATGTCACGGCGCACTTCTGGGGCAGGTGACCACCAGTGTCCCCAGGCTCTGAAGGTCGTTTCCCAGAGCAGGAGTCAGGGTCTGCCTTTCTCTGCTGAGGCCCGACGCCAGGCAGAACAGAGGGGCTGGGGCCTTCGGACTGACCCTTCGTTTCCCAGACGTTAGGCAGGGTGGCTGGTGGCCACCGATTGGGAAAGCGTGGCAGTTGACACGAACTCATACCTGGTGCTCCCTCACCCTCAGACACACTCGCACTCACACACGTACGGACAGGCATGTGTGCACTCACACGGACACAAGATGACTGTCACTCACATGCTAACACACAGTCCCTGAGTTTCTTCCTCCCTTGACTGACTTCACAGTCCCGTGGGGGCTCACAGATTGGAGGAGCTGGGCCCCTGGTCCCTGCACCCGACTGGCCCCAACCACAGAGCAGTCACGGGTGTCGGCCTTCACGGGGGCGAGGGTGTGTGTGTGCCTGTGTGTGTGAGAGACTGCGTGTGCACTAGTGCATGTGTGCGAATGAGAATAGCCGAGTGTGGTTCTGTGTTGGCATGAGTGTGAATTTAGGTGTGAATGAGACTTGTTAGCGTGTGTGCGATTGTGCAAATGTGCACGAGCGTCATCTTGTGTCTGGGCGAGTGCAGGCACATGTCCGGGTGTGTGAGGGTGTGCAGCCTGAGGACATGGGTGCGCCTGGGTGTGGGTGTGCGTGAACAGAGCCGCGGGGAGTGTGTGCAGCTGTGAGAGCCCCCCGCCCCCCGGCCTCTCCCGGCCCCCAGGCGAGCTGCATGTGGGGATGAGAGCAGGAGGGGGATTTCTCTGAGCTCAAACACAGAGCAGAGTAGGGGGAGCTCACATTCCACCTCCCTGTTCTCAGGGGTCTCTGGCACTGGAACTCCCACTTAAAGGTCCCCATGAAATGTGCTCACAGCCAGTCAAGAGTGTCATCTCGGCCCCAGCCTCATCGCAAATCCACGATGGTCACGGCACTCAGGGAGCGCGCCGCCCTTCTCCGGGTCTCTCCCATGGGAATAGTGCCCTGACTGCTTGGGTCTCAGGGCCACGAGGGACTTATCCACCAGGCACCCATCTTTCCTGCGGCCCCTCAGTGGGCCAGCCTCTGTGACAGGTGATCAGTCCGCAGGCGCGGAGACAGGCTGTGTGACCAGCACATGCCGAGAACCTCCAGGCTGTCCCCTAATGTCCTCTAGGTGTGTGGGGGGTTTTCCCCCAGGAGGCTAAGTACTGAGCCCCTCCCTTCTCTTCTGGGTCAGTGAGCAATTTCTCCTCTGAAAGTCTCAGTGCCTGCACCTGCTGTCTCCTGCCTGTCCTCCAGCCATTCCCCACAGGCTCCCTCTGCAAGGACGCACTGCCTATCTCCAGCCTCCATCCCTTGACCAGGCATGCGCTCTCTCCTGTCCTCGCTGCTTTCTCAAGGTCCTCAAGCACACAGTCTCTCTGAGATTTCTGGAGCCCCCAGCAGGACCGGCATCTGCTCTGAGCTCAGCTCTGTCAATGCCTGATCCTGTCCTGCCATCGTTGTCGTCTGTGACCCACCCCTGAGCTGTCAGGTGGCCTCTCTCTAATGCTGGTCTTACTGCACAGTCCCCTGCATGTCCCAGGACCTGATGCAGTTCAGCAGAGAGCAGGACCACAGTGTACGTGTGCAGAATCAATGAGGAAAGCCACCTCTGCTGCCCGCAGTGGACCTGACCCCACCGCCCCACCACGGACCAGGGACAGACATGTTCTCCCCTGCCCTGTCCTTGTGCTTGGGTTCCCTGCGCCCCAGCTGCACTCACCTGGGAGGCTGAGAAGAGCCAGGAGCAACCACATGGTCCTGTCACCTCTGCTCGCCCTCGGACCCACGCCCGGAGCCACACTCAGATCCCAGCTGAACTCTGCTGAGCCCAGGTGTCTGCCCGCTGTGTGTCCAGACCGCCTAGGGTTTCTTACTCTTGGGCTTCCTTCTAGAGAGTGAGTATTTCCTCTTTTAATTATTCAGAGACTGAGTGTCATTTGGGGCAGGGCTGGGTCACAGGGCGTGGGGTCCCCATTAGGAAGGAAGAAGAAGCAAGCGTTCTGTTAGGGTGACGGGAGCAGGCAGTATGTTAGCAAAAGGTCAAAGATGGGGAATGTGGACTAAGGACTCAGGTCCGAGAGGTAGGCAGTCTCAGCATCACCTTTAGCGGCAATCCTACAAGGCCCACCCCGCCACCCACAGCTGCCAGGTGAGTTTGCTCGCCTACCTGGATGTCTCTGTATTTCAGCTAAGAGCCTAAGAGCACAGGCTGTGGGATAGAAAAAACCTGGGCTCTACTCCAAGCCCCACTTATAAGCTGTGTGACCGGGGACAATTTCATCAACCTTCCTGAGCCTCAGTCTTTGTATCTGTAAACTGGGCTCCTCAGAGTTGTGAGACAGTTACATGAAAGCATGTATGAGAAGTTCCGAGGGCAGAGTCCAGCGATAGGGTGGACTCTGTATTGTCGTTTGTACCCTGGACAACACTTCAGATACTGCATCGAGAGTGGATAAAACAAGCCGGGATAAGCATCTGAGAAGAGGCTGGTAAGGCATTTTCGTCACCAGCAATAAGAAAAAACTAGCTTTAACCTGACATGATTTATTTGGGATCCTGATTTATAAACTACAGCTAAAACTCTTGAAG
Source organism: Solenodon paradoxus (assembly GCA_004363575.1). NCBI lineage: Eukaryota > Metazoa > Chordata > Mammalia > Eulipotyphla > Solenodontidae > Solenodon > Solenodon paradoxus. The sequence continues at coordinate 29,603 of RJWH01005730.1, read as the reverse complement.
GCTGTATGTAAAATCCATCATTTTTCACAATAAAGTAGGAATAGTAAGCTTTCTATTAGCCCTCATGCCGTGAACATCCACATCAAAGGCAAGTCATGAAAAGTATTCCTTTTCTATCCTTAAGAACAAACGTGGTCTTCGATCCCCACTCACAGGACTCAGAGTAGCCTTTGCAATGCAACAAGGAAAAAGAAACAAAGGATATGAATGCAGGAGAGGAAGAAACCAAATCATATGTAGTTATAGACAAACGATTGCCTACACATAAAGCTGAGAAGGATCAGTAAGATTTTTGTAGGGCTGCTATCTGGTGACAAGACAGCCTACAAATATTATCCATGGAAAACAGAGCTTCATAATGTAATGAAGATGTGACTTAAAACAACAAAAAGAACAGGAGATATCCAGAATCCAGTTTGACAAATTTCTGAACAAGCTTTAACTAGAAAATAATATTATATTATTAAGACACTAAAATGTATTTGTATTGCAATAAAATACCCACAACGTTACATTTAGACTCTAAAATTTATTTGTATTGTCATCCAATACACATAGTACATTTACCATACTAACTATTTTAAGTGCATACTTCAGTGTTTTTTAATATATCCATATTGTTGCATAACCATCACTGTCCTCTGTCCCCAAGCTCGTTTCATTTTTTTCAACTAAAATTAAAACCACCCCAACCTCTGGCAACCCCCACTACTCTAAGCAGTTCATATAATAGGAGCCAAACAGGATTCGTGACTAGTTTAATTTCTTCATCTAATGTTCACAAGATTCAACCACGTTGCTTCAAGGGTCAGAATTTCTTTCACAGGCTGAAAAATATCTCATTGGGGGGGGGGCGGGGTGTGTGTGTGTGTGTGTGTGCGTGTGCGTGTGTGTGTGTGCATCATGTCATACTTGTCCATTGATCTATTGATGGGCACGTGGGCTGTTTCCCTGTTTTAGTCAAAGTGAAAAGAGCTGCTGAACTATACGTGTACAAATATCTCTTTAGATCCTGAATTCGGTTCTTTTGGAGACATCCTCAGAAGTGAACTGCTAATCCCCTGATCATTCTATTTTTAAATTTTTTAGAATCTTCTATGTTGCCGTCAACAGCAGCTATGTCATTTCACATCCCCACTAATAGTGTATACAATTTTCAATTTCTCTACGTCCTTTCTTATACCTCCTAGTTTCTGTTTTCTTTTCTGGAATGTAGCCGTCCAAAGGGGTGTGAGTTGGAATCCTAGTGTGTTTTGATTTGAATTTCCAGGTGATTAATGATATTGAACAACTTTTTCTATGCTTATTGGTCAGTTGTATCGCTTCCTGAGGGAAATGTCTATTCAAGTCCTTTGCCAATGTTAAATCAGCTCGTTGGTTTTGTTACCAAGTTTTAAGAGTTCTCTATAAAATGCAGACATTAATCCCTTATATGATTTGCAGTTTTGTCTTTCATTCTCTACATTACCTTTTTACTCTATTGATTGTGTCTTTCAATACGCAACACTTTACACTGCAGTGAGTTCAACTAATTGTTTTTTTAGTTCTTATCTGTGCCTTTGGTGTCATGTCCAAGAAGTCAAATTCAATGTTGTGAAGCTTTTACCCTGTGTCTTTTTCTACGAATTTTATAATTTCGGTGTGGCATTGAAGTCTGATCCATTTTGAATTAATTTTTGTATGTGATGTTAGATAAGATCCACATGAATTATTCTGCATCTGGTTATTCAGGATTTCCCAGCAACATTTGCTAAAGACTATAGGTTCTCTATGAAATGGTCAAAACTCCTTGCAGAAAATCACTTGAGAGTGCCCCCTGGTGGAGCAGCAGTTGGGTCCGTCGCCTCCAAAGGATGTAGGCCTCTGGGTTCAAGTCCCAGGTTTACAAGAAAAGAGTCAGTGTGAACAACTAAATTAAAATAAATGCTTCTTCTTCCTCTCTCTTCCTTCCTCCCTGCCTCCTTGCCTTCATTCCTGCCTGCACCTTTCCTTTTAAAAGAAAAGCAAAGGAAATCATTTGACCATCAAAATGAAGGTTTATTTCTGGACCCTCTTCCATAGGCCTGGGTATCTGACTTCGGTCAGTATCACTTTCTCTCTTTTTATTTTTATTTTTTAAAGGAAAGGTGCAGGCCAGAATCCAGGCAAGTAGGCAGGCAGACAGACGAAAAGAGAGAGGAGGATGAAGCCTTTTTATTTTATTTTTATTTAGTTGTCCACATTGGTTGCTTCCTCTTAGACCTGGGACTCGAACCCAGGGGTAGTTGGCTTGCTCCTTCAGAGGTGACTGACCAAATTTTTTTAAATTGCCTTCAGTTAGGTTGGAACGTATTTTGTTGAAAGTTTTTGCTGCGATGTTCATACAGTGTTTGGCTTGGCAGTGTTCTGATTGTGTCTTCCTCCGGCTTTTGTATCAGGATAGCATAGGCCTTTACAGGATAAAGTTAGCAAGTGTTCCTTCCCCTTCAATATTTTCATAAAGTTAACAAAGAGATGGTACAAGTTCTTCTTAGACGGCTGGTAGAACTCACCAGCGATGTCATCAGATCCAGAACTTTTGCTTGTCAGGATATTTTTGATGACTGATTCAATGTCCTTGCTGGTTATATGTCTATGGACTCCTAGTTCTCTAAACCTCTGCAATCAGAGAAGAAAGCTCCAGTCATGGGAGAACAGAGCCCTTTTTCCTCCCCTGACTCCCAGCACCTGTGAGCAATAGGCCCAGAAACACACACACACACGCACACACCCCTCAGCTTGCACACTGCCCAGGGCGGGAGGATTGGCTAATGTGCTGAGTTAGCTCTTTAATATAGTGTAAGGTCCAGACAAATATTTAAAATATTTAAAAATAACTACAGTGATAGTGAGTGTTAACAGATAGACAACAGAACGAGATGTGGACGGGCTCACCCTCGTGGCTCAGGGGGTTGACGCCCTGACGTGGACCATGTAAAGACAGAGGACCGAGGTTCACGACCCCCGACGGATGAAAAATTAAAAACAAATGAGTAAAAATACCTCTTCCTTCTCTACCTCCCTCCCTTCCTTTCTTTAAATGCTTCCTCCTCATCTGCATTCCTTCTTTCCTCTCTTGCAAAATGCATGTAGATTGTGACCTCACCATGACAATCAAGGACTGCAAAACCCAAAGTCCATGTGTCTGTCGTGGAAGTGAAGCTGTCGTCGCTTAAAATAGACTGTTAAATCTATAAGCTGCACCCCGTGAGCCTCACGTGACGCCTGGAGCTAGATCTGCAGAGGCAGAGAGGGGACTTCAGACAGTCAGGACAACCTCAGTGCTCATTTAAAAAGAGCAACTTAGTGGTCAAAAAATAAATGAATAAGTAAAACCCACAAGACAGCTACAAATCAGTCAGAAAATGCACTGAAAATCTGAGCAGATTAAGTCTTTCCGGATCAATGACTCATTTAAAGGGTTCGAATGGTAGAAAAAAATGTTCCAGAAACGGAGCACATTCAAGAGAAACAGGGACACTGGCGGATGGCAGGTCACAGGTCGTCACCTGCAGAGAGGCTGTGCTCCTGGCGTGGACACAGCCCTGGCGAGGGTCGCCGGGTCACAGTCGGCTGGCGCGGACTCGCCCAGGGCTCCTCAGAGGCCGGCTCACCCAGAGGACGGCGCTGAGCATGGCCAGGAGCAGCGGCGCCTCCAGGACAACCAGCAACAGGAAGGGGATGCTGCTGAGCAGGGACCTGTGGGAGGGACACGCGACAGACAGACTGTGTCTGCAGGGGGAGGCCCTCTGCCCTCCACTCTCCCTGTCCCTGTGCCCACATCCTGTGTCACAAACACCCGAAGAAGCTCAGGCCTGGGAGGAGCAGCCCACACGGGTCCCACCCCGACTCCTGCGGCCCCGGCACTTGAGATGAAACTGTGGCACCAGGAAGGCACGGTCACTGCTGGTGTGAAGACCTGGGGACCCAGGAGGGACTTGGTCCGGGAGAGGATGACTGTCAGTTCCACATATGGGGTTCCCTATCTGGGGTGTCATGATCAATAATGGTGTCGTGTGCTGTCCTGTAAACAGCATTTCCCTTCAGGAAGGGCCTACGGTTCTGTCCACAGGAGCAGCTGCCCCTCCCAGTGCACTGAGGCCTCACCC
>RJWH01005730.1:0-25376 GCA_004363575.1 Solenodon paradoxus | reverse complement strand
GGAAGGAGGGACCCCTGGCCCTGCTCCAGGAGCAAGGAAAGAGGGACCCTCGGCCCTGCTCCGGGAGCAAGGAGTGATGGCACGTCACGTGGTGCACAGGTCTGGTTCCTGTGCAGGGTGACTCTCCCACCAGGGCCTTGGGGTGGCAGGAGGGTCTTCAGGACCAACCGCAGAGCATCTGCTTCCTGCCCTGCTGGGATCAGGGTCCTGGGGCTTGCTCCACGCAGCTCGAGTTCATTCTTCCTTCTGCCTGAACCCCATTTATAGATTCCTGCATGGCAGGCTCCCCAAATCTTGGGGTCCCCACCTGGGTGTCCAACAAATAGTTCGTCCTCCCTGATCGTGGTGTTTACACACGACTCCCCACTACACGTTCCCCCCCCCGCCCCCCGAAGTCCAGTGACCAATATTCTTCGTGCTTATCACAGACTCTCATGTTTCCACGACGGAACGTTGACTCACTCACTGTGAGTCACCCTGAATCTCAGTCCCTCACAGCAGGCCCGTGTCCGGAGGTCCACTTAGCTGGACCTTCACAATTAGGCTGGTAAATAAATGAGGGGCCTGAGCAAAGGGAACAGAATTCCTCCCACCCCCTTCCTAGAAGAGTAAACGCTGGGGGTCAAAGGTCTGGTTGCGGGACCCTTACCCAGGCTGCGGGCTGGGATCCCGGGTCTCCTCGCTGGTCACGCTGGGCCAGGTTGATGTCGGCAGGGTCGTGTGAGGCCCCAGGACGCTCGTGGTGCTCCTGGGCCCCGGAGGCGCCTTCGGGGCTGAGGGAGAAGCACAGGTCAGACCCGCGGTCCTCCCCCCGGTCTCCCACACCATCGCCCGTGTGTCTCTGACTCATACCGTCAGGTCATCTCGGCATCTGAACAGGTGACACGTTCCAACGGCCTGTCTGGTCCTGGCCTGCCCACTCCTCTGGGTGCTGTGCCCCAGGGGCGCGTTCACAGGCAGTCATATCTCTGCAGTCCGTGGGAGCACCGATCCGGATCCGGGTCACAGCCAGCCCAGCCCACCCTCCTGCTCGTCCACACCCAGGGTCAGCTGGAGTCTCAGTTCCTCCTTCTCACGAAGGAAACTCAAGGGCATGTCGGGGGGAAACCTCAACACATCAGGAAACTAAACCCAGGGAAGCAGTTGGAGAAGCAGAGACCTGTCAGAACACGAGGGACGCTCGTCCCCTTGGACGGTCCTGCGCTGCTTCCTAGGAACAAGACAGGCTCTTTAAAGAAGTGTGAGCAGCACATGAAGTATAAGTGGGTTCATGATGCCAGAGCCCCTTTCCCTCCTCCTGTGTCTCATGGAGCAATTCCAGCAATTCCAGGCTGTCTCTGCTTCTCGCCTGTGGGTGCAGGGGAAGGGGGGTCAGGGTGACCCTGGACGGCCGGTGGTCCTGAGGGTCACATGAGCCACACGTGGGAGTGAGGACTCCTCATGGGCGCCACACTCGGCTACTTCAGGAGGGAGCCCGGTGCCTGGGGAGCCTTGCACGGCACGGTGACATCCTCCGCCCCAGGTCACGGCACCTGTGGTGAGGGGGCAGAGGCCCCAGCGTGCCGGTGCCGTGGGGTCAGAAAGTCGGGGGAGGGAGCCCCTTCATATGCTCGCGGCCCTTGTGGGGACGGGGCTGCTTGTCCCACTCGGCACTGCCCACCCCACCTGGGAAAGTGAGAGGTCTGAGAGTATGTCGGGTGTCACCACGGAAGGTTCTAGAACAGCCAGAGTTCATGTACTTGTGTGAAAACACGCTCACATGCATATATGCCCACATACATCAGTGTGCTCGTGGGCACAGGAAATTGCACACACACACAGCCACACATGTACACACAAATACACACGTGTACACACAAGCATGTACATGCATGCAGCCGCACATGGGTGCACAAACATACACGTTTACACTAACACATTCAAGCGCCCAGACAAAACACACATATAAATGGACAGTGTGCCCAGGGACACTGTCTCACACATGCACACACTCAGGTATTCGACAGACACACACTCCTGCACACAAACAGACACGCTCACGTGTGCATCACAATCGTCACACCTTTAAACCCACACAGGGTCCTGAAGCTGCCCCCAGCTCTCAGCTCTTCTGTTCCACGTTTTTCCTGAGGGTCGCGGCGACCAGGTACAGATTTGTGCTGTGTGGGCAGGACTCACCTGGGGCCACCAACACCATCACCTCGACTGTGGGGTTGAACGAAAATTCTTTATCGATCGCACACAGGTAAGTGCCTTCATCGTCCTTCCTGAGTCTCTCCAAGGTCACTGTGAAGGTGAGGTTTGCAGGGTCGTCCCGGATGGACACACGGCCGCTCCTCCCTTCTCTCTCCGGCCCACCGGTCTCCACAATCTTGTCCGATGGCAACAGACATCGGCTTTGGCACCAGTATTTGGCATGCTCTCTGAATTGCTCCTCGTACCGACACTGCACGCTCAGGGACCGGCCCACGGTGCCCGTCACAGTTCCAGGGCCGCTCAGAGTCACACAGCCTGGAACAGAGCCGACCGGGATACTCACTACTCAGCCCGCCAGGCTCCCGGGTCTGGAGGAGGCGGGGGCAGCACACGGGCCTCTCCTGAGACCCCTGGGGGCTGCTCCCTCCTTGTCGTGGGGGAACAGGGATCATGTCCACAGAACAAGATGGGCTGATGGTGGGAAAATGTGTGAGAGGGTGTGCAGGAGTGTGAGTGTGTGCTCACAGTGAGTGAGGCACAGGTAAGCGTGTGAATCTGTGATGAGTGTATGCACGTGAGTGTGTACTGAATCGTGTGTAAATGCGGTGTGTGTGACGAGCGTGTGCAAGTGAGAATGTGAAGTGTGTGCATCTGTGAGTCGCGATGAGTGTCGGTGATGTGAGTGTGAGTGTGTGTGTGGTGTGAGTGTGTGATGCACCAAGCTGCCATTTCTGAGTCACATCAGGTGTGACCATCACAGGCCCCTGTCACAGGTTCCGCTGTCCGGTAGGTGGACGGAGTCAGGTCTCTTCTCAGGCAGCAGTGCCGGCTCTGGAAGCCTCTCTGCTGGGACCGCTCCTGGACTCCCTCCGGACAGGCTGCTCCCTTTCCCCAAAGGGCACGTTCCCCCCAGGCCCAGCGCCTCACCAGGAAAGTGGAGAAGGAGCAGAGCTGAAGGCAGCCACGCAGCCCTGCCCCTCGGAGTCATCCCAGCAGCACTGACGGCACCGTTGGCAGCGCCCAGCCCTGGGGGAAAAACTGGGCCTCCTCCAGGGTCGGATCTCTTCCCACTTCTGCTTTCCTGCCTCTCTGCTCGGTGTGGAGCCGGCCGGGCCTCTACAGCTTCCCCCGGCCTCCAGCCGGTTGGGCAGGAATGAGGGACAGAGGGCACAGGAGGGACCCGCATCTCAGTCCTGGACGGGGCTGGCCAAGGAGACCCTTCCACAGCCACCACCATGCCTTTTCCTGCACTCGGCTGCACAGGGGGCCCAGCGGGTCTCGCCGGATGTGTCCTCCTCTCTGAGACGTCACTTCCTTGTTGTTGGACACATCTGGGTGGAAGATGTAGAGGATGGAGCCCTCTCGGGTCTCAGTAGTGACCACAGAAGTGACACGACCCTAGACCTATGACTATAGACCCCATGAGAAAGTGTCCCATGGGACCCCAGGTCTTCTATTCTCACCAGAAGGCCTATGACCTCAGATGCCTTCAAAAACGGGTTCCCACCAGGGTCCACGTCACTCAGGCTGTAGCGTCAATTCCTGGGTCTTTGTCCCTAGACAGTGATGTGACACAGTCCTACACCCACCCTCCGAGTCCCTCATTCTTTTGTCTTTTTGAAAACCTTCTCCCTGTGACTCAGCACAGAGAGTGGAGGATGACAGGGGAGTTCGCGGGTGAACAGATGTGAATGGGGATGACCTATCCACTGTGGCACAGAGGTGAGAGTCACAGCAGGGTGGTCTGTCCGCGGGCCTGGCTGCTGGGCCTCTGGTGGTCAGCAGTGATGGCCAGGGTCCTCTTCATGCTGCGGAGATGGACAGTCCCACCCTAGTGGGGAGGTAGGAGGTCCTAATTCTGAGTGAGCAGCCTCACAATGTCAGGGGTTTAGGGTTTGTAACCTGGAGGAAGAGGCAGGTCGGGCTCCAGACCTGTTTAATGTCTTGCCCGAGTTTGGCAGATTTCTAACTAGCGCTGCTCACAGAGCAGGTCTCTAGTATCTCCCACAGTCTCTGACTACCAGAGGCAAACCATACCTGAAGAGAGGTGACAAATTGTGTCATTTTGGATTCCTCTCCATCAGTCCCCATTACTCTCTAACCCTCTCTCATCTGCCTATTTCCCTCCTTTTCTGGGGATTTTAATGGCCTTCCCCGCTCCTTTCCAACGTAGTGATCTATGTGGTCACCTCTGCTTCCAGGGTCCCTCACTCTGTTCTCCCTCCTCCCCACTCTTCAGCAGGAAAACATCAACAGACTCTAGCATCTCATAGGACCCCTTCCCAGACCCTTCACCTGGAGCCCTGTCTCCTGGCCAGGCCCCCACGCCCAGGGTGACCACGCTCAGCTCTGCAACTACATCTCCCTCCCCTGTCCTTGGGGTCTGTGCCAGCCTCAGTACTTGTCCTCCCTGGGGTCTTGTACCTGTTGTCTCTCCCCCTGGGTCCCTCCCAGTTCTTCTCTGACCCTTCTTGTGCTTAAGACTTCACCTTTGATGTCCCTACCTCAGAAAGGCCCCTGATCACCTTTCTTTGGCAGCAATCACAAATTCTGCTCATCTCCATCACTGCTGTTTATTTCCTCCATGGTTCACCAAGAATATCTTGCCTTCTTTTTGTTATTTCTAGCTATGTGCCCCTCTAGGATATAGCTTATATCAGATAATTTAATGTCTGTTTCACTCAACACACATGGACCCACTGCTCTACTTCAGTATGTGACAAATGGTCACATATGACCAGTCTCTGCTGAATGAGCCAAAGAGCTAGTAGGTGAATGAAAGAGGAGAATCAGTGGCAGAGACTAGCCCTAGGCAAGTGGGGTCCAACTATATTAGATGGAGATTGATCACAGCATAACAAGTTCCCCAAAATTTAACAACTAAAAATAACATTTATTATTTCACATTGCCTGAGAGTCATGAAATGGAAGTGAATTATCTGGGTATTTCTGGCTAAGATGTCTCTTTTATGAAATTGTAGGAAGATGTTGGTTGGGGCTGCACTGATATGAAGGTTGGAATGAGCTCAAGTATTTGTTCCAAGATGGCGCCTCACATGGCTGTGGGCCCGAGGCCTCAGCTCCCTGTTCAAAAGAGATGGTTGAGAGTCTTCCTATCATGACAACTAACTCTTCTTAGAAGGTGTGAACCAGAAACATCAATGGATAATGACTTTATGACCTAGTCTTAGAATCATATATCATTGCTTTTGTAATATCAATGGATCACATAGACTCACCGTAATATAATGTAAACAGTGCCCACACAGGGAATGGACTTCTGATCCATATGTTGTTGACTTAAGGAGCTACTTTCTAAAATTTCACTGAGCTGTGTAGCTATAATTTGTGTAATTTACCTATGTACACTTCAATCAAACAAATGAAAAACCAGAATATGAAATTTTACCTCTGAAAGTTGGCTTGATTTTCTTGTTTTTAGTTAATATATATTGTTCTTCTTTCACATAATCATGAGTTTGCCTGCAAACTACCTTGCCAACAGAGTGTAAATAAATGAACCAGAAACAAATTATAAAAATGGTGTCAGTATCTGAATTCAAATCGCTGACGTGACTACCCAAGTGTCTTTCCTCCAAAACATAAATCTGAAGAGAAGGGAGTAGACAAAGGCCAACAAAATAGAAGCAGCACGATATTCACACCAGGAAACAGGAATTTTTAGGATGCTGTGGCCATTGTCACCCAAATTGAGAAGCTTGACTGGAAGTCTCTGTTTCCTAAGACTTCTTCACCCACCAAGATACTTCCCTTGCCTTACTTCTCCAATCTATCTTCTTTTTCACAATACACTTCTGTAACTGAGGGTCATTTTTCCAGTTCCTAGCCATGCTGCTAGGTGAGAAGATGGCATTGTGAACAGTGCGAAACCAACAGTCATTTGGGAGCACACATTTGGCTTTAGTTTGAGTAGGTGTTGTGTTGATTAATTTATGTGTCAACATGACTGTGACACAGCCTGCCCAGATTACACATTATCTCCAGGGTTGCCTGTGAAGGTGCATCTAGATGAGAAGAACATTTGAATTAGTGGACTCAGTAAAACAGGCTGCTCTGCCCAGTGTGAGTGGATGTCATCCAACCAGATAAGGATCTCCAGAGACCCCAAGGTGGAGGAAGGAGGAGTTTTCACACCTTCCTGTCTGCCTGCTTCTTGCCCCTGGCCCTCCTGGTTCTCAGACCTTTGACCTTGACTAATTTTCCTGTATCTCCAGCCTGCAGGCAGCAGATGGTTCATTCCTGTGTCTCCACAGTTGTGTGAACCAGTTCCTTGTAAGTCTCTTCATGTCTCCTATTAGTCTTGTTTCACAAGAGAAGCCTAATACACATGTATCTTTGACCCTGTGGGAGTTGACTTCTTCAACACGAGAATCTAACTCAAGAAGTTCATGTGTGACCTCAACAGACAACCCCAAATCTCACCCATTTAATCCTCCTCTGTCCTGCAGACATTTGCTGTAGTTGATGAAATGTTTGTGTTTCGAGGGTCTGCTATAGAAACACAGAGTAAAAGCCTAAGAAATCAGCAAGCTGAGGACCAGGCAGCACAGTAACTCTAGAGATGTGAATTAGATCGCTTTTTTGCAAGGGAAACAATAACTTAGCAAAGAGACAGTGAAAGTCGAATGCTATTGTACTTCGTTGGGCTGAGTTCAGAAGCAGCTGTTTTATTTCTCTCTGATATTCAGAGTCTCTCTAAGGTCCAGGGAGGCCCAGGTCATTTCTATTTTTTGAAGTTCTTAGCATTTTAAAAGAGAGAGAGAGGCCATAAGTTTAACAAAATCTTGATTTCACTTTCACGGATAAAGAGATTTCTTCTTTGGCCAAAGAGGGAAAAGGGAGATCATGCTTTAAAGAACTTTCCCTCACCAGGTGCTTGAGGATGAGGGTATACGCTTTTGGAAAGGAAGGGACAGGAAGAGGTATTGTCTGGGTCTCTGACATCTGCAGACATCTGAGGACAAAGGGGCGGAGCGCTCCAGGACTGGGCATCACACCTACTCCCAGTGCTAACTTGGTCTGGATAAGAGCTGTCATAATGCCCAGGGGTGGGGACTTAATGTGTCCTTCTTAACCTTTCTCTCCTCTTTGTCCCCCTTTGGTCTGACCAGTTCCCAGACTTCTCCACAAGCACTTCTGGAACCAAGACAGTCCAGCTGCCATTATTTTCTAATCTATGATTGTAAATTCTATTGTTTCTTGTCACCTGCCACTGATACATTTCTAGGGATTCAACAGTTTCTGAAAAATAAGTGCAACTAGTCATATATTAACTTTAATCATTCAAGTTCCAGGCTCGCTGAACTCATCCAGGAGGAGCCCCTGTGGGCCTCGACACTCTGATTCTCCCAAGGGAGTAAGTAATCCAGCAGAGCCAGTGTGTGCTGAAGTCTCAGACCAGAATCGGTCTTTCTATCCGGTTCTTTCCCTCCCCTGGGCGTGGGTCTGTAGGCAACTTGCTCTTGACCAGGGGCTTCCGACCTCTAGTTGCACCCTGAGCCCTTTGCAGACTCCTGAAATTCTGGGTCCATGTCTGTGGGTCCAGAAGAGCTTGAGAGACCTTATTCGGATAGCTCAGGACAACGTGCAACACACCCTAGAGAGGATGGGCTGTCAGGACATAGCAGGCCTGGTTCTAGCACTCACAGTAGCCAAGAATACTCAGGATTATGGGCTCTCATAATTCGGAGCAAAATTATTGTTTTTATTGAATAAAGTTGACATGCGACATCGTGTAACTTTAAGGTATACGGCATGTTACTTTGATAGATATATATTAGAATGATTGCTATTGCAATCATGTTTATGAATTACGTACTTAGAGTTCAACACACTTATGACCAAGGTGATGTGCATTAATCTCTCTGGCTATTTGGTTCAAGTTTGTACCCTTAAATACCATCAATCTCATCCTCCCATCCCCTGTTCTCAGGCAACCACTGTTTTACTCTCTCTTCTTATTTATAGGTTTGATGATTTTAGAGTCCACACATACATAATATTGGACGATATTTAACTTTCTCTGTGTTCAAGGTCCATCCATGCTGTCTCAATGGCAGGATATCTTCTTTTCTCATGGCTGAGGAATATGTCACTGTGCATTTATATATCACGTCTTTCCTATCCATTCATTTGTTGATGGGAATTCACCTCCATATCGTGGCTATTGTGAATAGTACTATAGGTATGTATAGTCACCTAACAAAGAAAAAATAGAGAAGACTCATATAATTAAAATTAGAAGTGAAAGAGGAGACATTGTGACTGATACTACAGAAATTCACAGAATTATGAGGCTATTATGAGCATTATATGCCAACAAATTGCATAACTTAATAGAAATGTATACATTTTTAGAAATACACAACCTAACAAGACTGGATCAGGATAAGTTTGAAAATCTGAACAAACTCATGATGAGTCAGGAGATTGAGTGAGCAATGAAAAAAAATTTCTAACAGAAAACTGAAGCCGAGTAAGACAGATTTGAAATCAGGTTTGGATTTCCGGGGTGCTTTGCAAGAAGTAAAATCAGAGAAACGAAGCCAGTCATCTAAGGATGTATCATCCACGGGGGTGCTGAAAATTCAGGTACAGAGATTCAGGGGCATTTGGGAGTGCAAGAAGTGAGACCTGGGGACCCACAAATGCTTGGAGTGCCCACAGGCCAGCGGGAACTTCTCAAGCCGGTTTGCTTTCTGTCTAAGGTGGAGTCTAGATCTGGGATGACCAGCTAATTTGGGGGCACCCAGGCACAGAACTGAGAAGGCACAAATAGGACCCTTGATCTGGTTCTCCATGGTGAAGGTCTGAGAATACAGCTTCTGACCAAACAACCATCTGCAAGAGAGCAAGAGACTCAAGTTTTTAAAGATGTTATTGACAAGACTTTGCATCATGTCATGACATAGGTTCAGGGCCATCACTGTCAATCAGCATCCATCTGTAATATGTGAAGGTCACTTCCAACAGTACATTTTCACCTTTCACCTTCTAATTGACCCTTTTACCTGATTTGTGTCCCCCTTCCCTTCTGCTAGCCATTAATTTGATTCTATAGACAGAAGGTCTGTTTTTGCTTGATTTCATTTTTTAATTAATTTTTTATTGCAATAATTTTTCTACACATTAAAATAATTTCTCATGTATAGGTTCCCCATTCCTTAGATAAATGTCAGTACACCCTGTCCTCCGCCAAATCACCAAGTGTTCTTTCCCATTGTTCAGTGGGATCCACACCATTTGCCCCCACCCGCCCCATTCTCTTATGCTCACCTCAGTTCTGTTGCAAATGTTTCAGGGTTGGTTCTGTTTCATCTGTTTCTTTTTTGTGTGTCTATTCACATTCCACCAATGAGTGAGGTTATCTGGTATCTATCTTTTTTCTTTTGACTTGTTTCACTTAGCATCATCCCCTCTAGTTCCATCCATGCTGATTCACATGACAGGGTTTCTCCCTTTTTTAATTTGTGAGTCTAGCCAATGGCTTGTCAATCTTGTTTATTTTTTCAAAGAACCAACTTCTAATTTCATTGATCTTCTGGATTGTCTTTTTGTTTTCTATTTCATTTATTTCTGCGTTTTATAATTTGTCCTTTGTATGTTGCTCCAGATAATGACTTTGTTCTCTTTCTCTTTTTAGGTCGGTGGGTGCATTTGTACTGTGACTGATTTCACCTTTTGTTTTCTTCTTCGTTTTCTCCCTGGGGATGTATTTTGAGGTTACCCTGAAGTTAGCATTCACAGTTCTATGTTTACTACCTAATTTTATTTGAAAGCATAATAGTCTTCCACTCATTCTAATTATCCACATCCCGGTTCTCTTCCTCCCCACTTTTAATATTTGCTGTCTTACTGTTTTTCTGTGCAGTTTCTTTATGCTTCATAGAGCATCCTTTAATATTTTTTGCAAAGCTGGTTTTGTGGTGATAAATTCCTTTAACTTTTAATTGTCAGAAAAGGATTTTATCGTTTCTTCAGTTCTGAATGATAATCTTGCCGGATATAGTATCCTAGGTTGAAACTTCTTTTCTTTTAGCACTTTGAATATATTCTGCCATTCCCTTCTGGCCTACAGAGTTTCATTTGAGAAGTCTGCTGACAATCTTATGGGCCCTCCTCTGTATGTGACTCGTCATTCTCTGACTGCTTTTAATAGTCTTTATCTTGTACTTTTGACATTTTGATGACGATGTGTCTAGGTGTACTTCTGTCTGGGTTTCTTTAATTGGGAACGCTTTGAACTTCCTGGACCTGGAGGCCTTCTTCATTCTTCAAATTGGGCAAGTTCTCATCTATTATTTCTTCAAACGTGGTTTCTGCCCCCTTTTATCTGTCTTCCTCTGGGACCCCTATGATGCAAATGTTGTTCCTTTTGATGTCATCCCAGAGGTCTCAAATGCTGTCTTCTGTTCTTTGATTTTTTTTTTTTAATCTCTTTGCTGGTTTGCTTGATTGAGCTCCTCTGTCCTATCTTCCCCATCACTGATTCTATTGGAAGCTTCATCCATCCTATTGTTGAGTCCCTCTACTGAGTTGTTTAATTCAGCCATTGTGTCTCTTACCTGTTTGATGTCTTGTTTTACTTCATCTGTTTGCTTCCTGACAGTCTCATTTACTGCCTTTACTGATTTCTGGATTCCCATGAGTATGTTAATCACTGTTACCCTAAATTACTCCTCAGATAACTTACACAGTCTGCTGTATTCAGATGTCCCCCTGGGTTTTTTATTGTACCCATCATTTCATGTATGTTTCTCTGGGTCTTTGCTCTATTCCTCATTCTGTTAATGTTTCTGAGGGTTCAGTTTTCCTGGCATTGCGTAGATTTGACTTGCCCAGGATTGGCAACCAGGCTGCAGTTTTGCCTCTACCCACAAGGTGGCGCTAGCGGATAGCCCTAAGGTTTGGAACTGCCTTCTCACTGTAATCCAGGGGGTGGGGCACCTGATGGGCGGGATTTCCGATGGCTGGATGTGCAGTGGGTGGGATTTCTGCTCAGTGGACCCCAGGCTCTGGGGTGAAATGGTTGTGGATGGGGGTTTGATTTGGCTGATTTCCGGTTATGGCTGCGCCCAGTGCAGTTTCTCCAGGTGGGCTCCAGCTCAGTTCCCAGTGCGCTGGCTCTCCTTTCACCCCCTCCCAGGTCGGCCTCCGTGGCTCAGTCTCAGCCCCACTGGACCCGCCTCTCTCTGCCTCCTCAGCTGGTCCCCAAATCCTAGTCTCCGCCCCACCGTGTGTCCAGAGACCCCCGAGCTCTGTCCCAAATCCAAATGAGCAGCTTAGCTGAGAACCACGCGGGTGTCCTCACCCACCGTTAGTCGTTGGCCTATCTGTCTCCAGCTGAAGTGCCGGTTGCTTCTTGGTGTTTGTCTCAGGAAAATAGGTGGGGTTTTTTTGGTTTTTTTTTCGTTGTCTGTGGGAAGTGACCCAAAAGTGCATCCTGTCGAATCACCATCCAGCAGGAGGATCTCAATTTGGTTCATTTGTGTTGTGGTCTCTATTGACCACACGTGAATAGCATCATATGCTGTTCTTGTTCCAGGATTATTGAGAATTTCACAATGGCGACGCCAGAGCATTAAGCCAAACATCAGACCTTTCTAAGTGAAGGGTCTGGTGGGACTGCACAGGGGTGCATCCACCCCCATGAAACTGTCCTGTACTGGCCCTTGGTGGGACAGATTGGTAGGCTGGGTCTGCCCCGGGGGTCTCACCAGACTCCAGAGACCTCGATACTTTTCTGTGTTGGCTGTGTGCTCTGTCCTGGTCTTCAAATCTCGGGCACAGAGCAGCATGGGCCAAACCACCCTCAAACCTTACCTTTAACCCATGTGGTTCAATGAGAAGCCAAGATTCTCGTGGATAGAAAAGTTTTCCAATCTAGAAACATCATGCAGGAGCAATAAAACAGCCCTCAGGACTTGCACAGCAACACCGGTTCAGAATGCCTATCCAAGAACTTAGATTCCCGTCAGTACAAAGCTCCAGATTCTGGGATGCTGCTGTCAGACCTCTCTTAGCTGAGCGTTTCAGTAGTTGTGGTTCATGTCTGGTCATTCTTCGCTGCAGTGGAGCCTCCCCGTTTCTGAGGTTTGTGTTTGAGCCCGCCTCCCCTCCCACGATGGAAAGCAGCTTTCTGTACCATGTTTTAAGCAACCATGAAGAGGTGACAGAGCCAGGGAGAAGGGATTTCACTAGAAATAGAAAGAATCTTTAGTTCATGAATTTCCACTTCCTTGCCCTGGTCTGGTCCCCTTTACGCCCTAGGGTGTCAGTACACAAAAGGTACAAGAATTGATATTTTTTGCCTTTTTGCCACTAGTTCTTGTGATTTTTATCTGAAAGTGACCATTTTCTTTACAATATGGACTCAAAATTGTTCCCCCCAAATGTGATTTGGGAGGTGCAGCTGTAGGTTTCACTTTGTCACTGCTTCTCTGGTGGCCCTCAGCCTGGGATCTGAATCCCATTCCTCCCCAGCTTCCCCACCTGGGGGCAGTGATCCTGTAGGCTGTCGTGGATGTGGGGAGAACATGCATGTGTGTGTGTGTGTGTGTGTGTGCATGTGCTGGGGAACCAGAAGTGGGGAACCCAAGAAGGATCTCCCTTTCCCATCTCCAGACAGACAGTTACAGCTGCAAATGACCTGAGCAGCACACGCAGACCTGTCTATGCTGCGACTGTCCTCAGCTGTGACAGATCAGCCTGCCTCTGCGACCCACCTTACCCCATCCTCCTTGAGGGTCACGCCCACAAGATCGATGGCTCCGGGATGGCCCCATTCTCTGCCCTCAGGAGGGGACCCATCTCGGCCCAGGCAGGTGCCCTAAAGGTGTTGGGGCATCTCACTTGGAAGGCAGGGAACAACTCTGCAAAGGGGACTCCACCAGATGAGCATTCTCGCCCACCTCCTTCCAGAAAAACCCCTGTGTAAAGACTTGTATTCATCAGCGATTCCCAGGTGATGCGCTGTGACAAAACCCCCACCCCAGAATGCGGAAACCACAGAGGTTCGTTTCTAAGTCGGTTACCTGTCTGCGGTGGGTGAGCTCTGCTCAGGGCCCCAGATGGAAAATGCAGCCCCCGTCTGCAGCAGATGCACAGTGGCTCTAAGAGCTTCCACTCAGAAGGGACACAGCCATGCAGGCTCACATGCCGTTGTCCTGAGCCTGTCATGTGGCCCAGCCCGATGTCTGAGGGATGGAGAAGCACGACACGTTCCCAGGGAGAGGCAGCAAGAATTGCCAACAACAGCGCAAGGAGCCCCTGCGACAACTAGGAGCCAGCTCTGTGGTCACCGTGATGTCGCTGCTTCCTGCTTGTCTCAGGTCAAGGCAGGGAGAGGCTGCAGGTGGTTTATCAGCCTCCGTATTTTTAGTTCTTGAGCTGCAGGCAGGACACTTGGCTGTATTTAAGGACACGGTCACACCTCAAGGACACAACTTTCACCCAGGCGCATGCATTGGGCCCTCCAGGGGCCACACTCTCACATGGCACTTGTTCCAGTCCCCTGTTAGAAGCCAGATTCTCTGAGGGGCCGGGCCATGTCTGAGGCCTGTTGAGGCTAGGATCTGGAATGTCTGCCCACTCCAGAGCAGCATCCTTCCACCAGAGGCCTGTCCTGGAAGACCCTTCTGTCCTGGAGGTCAGAGCCAGGGCACCGGGAATGGTGAGCGCTGATGTCGGGCACATGCAGTTCTCAGGGAGCCTGGTCCTCCTGCCTCACACCAAGGCACACCCATGTCTGCTCCCAGCTGCTCCCCCAAGTCCTGTCAGATGCCTTCAGGGGCAAAAGGTGTCTATGGGCAGCGTGGGGCAGGCGACCTGCAGGCTTCTCCTGGCTCTCCGGCGCTGGCCTGCTCCTCCACCTCCTGAAGGCCACCCGCCCCGACTCTCGCCTCACCTCTGGGACGAGTGGAAGCCACAGCTCTGTTAGAAGCCGCATCTCTGGCTCCTCCTGGCCTCCCAGCACTTGCTCTTGGGTCTCTGCCCGCTGCCATCCTTTTTGCTGTCTCTCACCACACACAACTGTTGTCACCAACCTTCTTATGGCCTTTGTTTCCTGGTGAGGTTGCAGCCACCGTGGGGGCGTGGGGGGGTCCTGTCCCCACTTGCCCCCTGTGGGCCTTTGCACCAGCTGCTCCTACTGATGAAACACCTTCTCTCCGGCTCTTCACATGGCCTGTCTATCCTCCATTAGTTTCGCGTTCCCTCCCGAGAGAGGGGGCCTGGTCACACCCGCTGTGGGCTGCCGGTCAGTCTCTACCCCCAACGAGCCCTGTGTATTTCCTGCCAGCTCATCCCATGTTGTATCACATGCTCCCTGGGGTCCACCGCCTTCACTCAGAGGGAAGCGGAGCAGCCAGAGAGCCCACAACTCCCCCTGGTGCCCTGAGCTGGCACCTAGTTGATGCTGAAGGCATGTTTGGTGAATGAGGAGCCGACCTGACTGCAGAGGCTGGTTCCAGGGGGCTCCTGGGGGTCCAGACCCATGTTCCCAGGGGAAGCAGGAGTCTCAGTCCTAACTCCCTCCAAGGCCAGCACTAAGAGCCCCCTTTGAGGGGCTGGAACAAGTTATCCCCAGTATGGTGGCTTAGAACAACAGACATGGATTTTCTCAAATTTGGGAGACCAGAAGTCTGACATCAAGAGGTCAACAACTCCCTCCAAAGGCTGTCAAGGGGAATCCATTTGTTTCTTCTGGCTTCTGGGGACTGCAGGCATTTCGGGGCTGGGGTCAGCATGGCTCCAACCTCTGCCTCCATGGTCACGGCCGACTCTTCTTCCCCCCGTGCATTCTTCCCTTCTGTCTCGTATACAGACACACTTTACTGGATGGATAACCCAAGAGGAGCTCATCTCAAGAGCCTCAATTATATCTACAATAACCCTTCTCCCAAATGTCACCTTCTTGGGTTCCCAGCGTTAGGACACGTCTTCAGGGGGACCACAGTCCAGCTTAGGGGCCAGAGCAGCATGCCCGCCTCGAGAACTAGTAGGTGAGCTCTGAACATGTCCAGCCTGGCCCGGAGGCACAGCCCAGCCAGCCTGGCCCGGAGGCACCCACGAGCTCTGCCTGGGTGTGACTAGAGGGCTGCTCCCAGAGCAGATGTGTGAGCTACAAAACCTGTTAGCAGGTCAACTCATGAAATGTGATGTTAGTCCATGTCTTCTCCATGAGTTTCCAAGGCACTCTTGTCTGCTGGAAATGCATTCCACGAAAGTGGAATTTGGTTTCAGCCAAATCTGCGGTCAGCCACTGGGCCCGTGGTGGAGCTGCAGGACCTGTACCGCTGTTGGGTCATGAGGTTGTCCTCCAGAGTCCTGTGCTCACTGTGGGTGTCAGTAAGCACCCAGTCAGCAGAGTTTGAATGGATGTACAGCAGACCTACCCCAAGCAACCCTCGATCCCATGTCATGTCAGGGAGCTCAAATATTGAAAACTGGGCTGATCTTTCCTACACAGTCATGGAGAAGGAAGGGAGAAAGAGACCCTGGGAAGCCAGAGTGTAGTCAAGTTCCTGCCCCAGGGCCTTTGCACTCACTTTTCTCCCTACTGGAGTTCTCTTGTCACGGTACACAGACTCCCTCCGTCCTCCAGTCCCTGCCACTACTGTTACCTTATCAGAACCACCCTCCTTATCTCTTGATACAGAACACCATGACCAGGGCTGCTTGACACCTGCCTCCTCCTCCTCCTCCTCCCCAGTGCTGTCTCCTGCTCTATTGCGCTTTGCATAGCATTTATCATCGATTATCTGTTACAGGTTTATTCAGTCATTGTTCCCCTCATTGCAAAGTCTGTCCTCCCAAGCTTTTTAAGGGCAGGAACTTGGTCTGCCTTGCTGACTGGTGTACACCAGTGTCTGGACTGAATGAAACAGGGAGACCATTTCATTCATTCATTCATTCATTCATTCAGGTAGATGTGTCCCGCCCACCACGGGCACCTGGCCCTCACTGCAGCAAGGAGGGCGGGCAGGGGTCCTCATGGGGTTCCTGGGCCCCGAGACTGTAGCGGCAGTGATGGTGAAGGGTGCGGTAGTGCCCTCTCTCTGGCTGTCCCTGCTGTGTCCAGGGCACCACATGGCTCTGAAGTCATAGAGAAGAGGAACAGGGGAGAGGCTGCACAGCCTCTTCCTGCAGCCAGACCCCAGTCGCACACCACCAGGCTTCCCTCCTCCAGCCCCAAGTCACACTGGGGCCAAGTGAATGATACCCAGACCCAATCTTGAGAGTAACCTCTCCCAGGTTTATGCAGGTGACCACAGAAGGAGTCGGATGAATCCAGAAGGGACGCCGGAAAGTCTGTGCAAGGAGCAGTTAGACTCCTAATTCCCACATCCACTCCGTGAGCTTCTGATGCCTGCTGGGCACCTGGCAGAACTGGGAACAACGTCTTCCTTCCCAGATGCTGCGGCTGCCAGCAGCCCTTACCGAAGGCTTGGTGCGAGGCACCACCATGCTTCAGCCCTCTTCGCTGTATTATTATTTCAGCCCCTTTGCGGACAAGTCAGCTGAGGCGCCACCTGCCTACAGAAGCCTCTCAAAGCCAGGCAGTCAGTTAGGTGGCCAAACTGGGTTTGAAACCCCGGCCACCTGGCCCCTGCTTTCAGAACTGCACTACATTCACCTCCAGGGAAGCAAAGGGTGGAGGAGGAGGCCGGCAAATACAGCAGTAACCACAGGCTTCTTCAGTACAAGAATTTTTTAAACAGCTTTTAAGGACAGGTGCAGCAGAAATAAAGGTGGGCAGAGACAGGCAGGCGGGAAGAGAGAGGAGAAACACTTGATTTTTTTCAGTTATTCGTCATCTTGGTTGTTCCTCCTGGCCCCGGAACACGAATCCAGGTCCCCGGGATAAGTGTGGTCTGCATCCGATGAACTTAACCGTTCAGCCCCTTCACTATAAAATTAACCTTTTAATTACTGCAATTGGCATTTCATGAGACATTATGTTTGAAGCGATCTAAATCACCAGTTCTCCTTAAATTTCAATTTATTCAATGATTTGCTATGGCAGTAAGTGCTGACATGGTTCCTGCTTTGATCCCATGTTTATAAGACATTACTATCATTATTTATTTTGATGTTGAAATGTCGGGCCAGCAGGAGCCCCTTCAAGCAGCTCCCTGTCCTTGTCTGTGTCTCTTTTGTCCTGTGAGCTCCTCCAGGCTTCCTGACAAATGTCCCAGAGGGGAACCAGCCACACCCCCACGCACTCAGCTCCTTGCCATTGAGAGTCCCTGCCACGGGGTTTTCTCAGCAGGCGGAGGCAGGACCACACACTGACATTCACATGCAGTTCTAGCCATTTATTCACAGTGACATTGATTTCTACATCTATCTCCATCTGTCTACCTCCAATTCCAATCCCCAGCCCAGGGCTCATTCTCGTTTTCTCTTTTTCTGTATGGGTGACTCCCTTCTCTGAGAGACTTGACTCCCACTATTTATTGCTGGGCTTATTTATTGATCACTATTCCTATGGGTCCCCAATCTCCCCAGGATGTGTAGAACCTGCCCGGATATCTCAGACATATCGTCGTCCTCCACCCTCCTCAGTTCACCCTGAGGTCCCATCCCCTGACCACCCCTCCCTGCCTCCCCTCACTTGGGTGCTGTCTCTTCTCAGTGTCTCCATTTCTTTCCTGAGGTCGGCCTGCTGGTTCTCCATCCCCATGCTTTGTACTATGCCCTCTTGATGTCTTTTCCAGAGAAACCCCACTTTCCGTCACTTTGTCGAGCCAGAGTAGAACCATTGAGATGAACTCAATCTTCCTGTGTTTGGGGGGCATTTCCTGTCGTGAAGTCATGCCCTGTCTGATTCTCACATGCATTCTTTTCTTTCCTTTTAATCTACAAACCATTGAAGATGAATCTGGCCTTTTGAATAAAAGCTGGTATTTGCAAAGACAAGTCTGGGGAGGAGAAGGGCTGGGAGGCACTGGGAACTGAGCAGGTGTGTGCCTGGAGCCCCCACCTGAGACCGGTAACCTGGGGTCTGAGCACACGTGCCCCCTACATGGTGGCTCTCTGACTTCTATCAATACTCCTCCTCTCTCTTCATCCCTCAGCTCAGCAATCTCCTCTCTCCAGGGCTCAGGTCAGGTTTGATGAAGATGCGGAATCTGCCAATCAGGTTTATAAAGATAAAAAGGTCGATAATACCTGGTGTTGGGTGGAGGGATTGGCATTTATGAAACTTGTTTTTAAAGGAAAGGTGCAGGTAGGAATGCAGGTGAGTAGACAGGCAGGCAGGAAGACAGAGGAGGGAGAAGCACTTCATTGTTTTATTTTAGTTGTTCACATTGGTTATTCCCCCAGCCTGGGTCTTGAACCTGGGCCCTTGGGGTGTATGTGGACTGTGCCCAGTGTGTTCTAGGCCATAGGCCACCAGGGCGTGCCCGAAACATTTAGAAAAGAGTAGAAATTATACAACCTCTTTGGTTCTGTGGCTGTGTGTCCTATATAACATGCCTGCCACCCTGTCCTCAGGGCCCATGTACAATCCATCAAAACTGAAAAAATGCACAGAGCCATAACTCAGCTATTTTATTGATAGGAATTTTTTCTACATGAATATTTACAAATGCATATCAATGCAAACACCCCAGATACTCATTACAGATGATTTGCAACTGCCAAAAACTGAAAACAGGCTGAACAAGAAGGAATAATTAACTCATGGCTTAGATCTTGCTCTGCAGCTGACCTCTTTTGCTAACGTATTTCGAGAATCATTCTACATCACTATTATTTTTAATGGTGTCAAATAATCCCATCACTTCTACAACCACACTTGTGATTTTATTTGCCTTTCTTTTTCATAAATAAATAAAAAAGGAATGGTGGCTGCCCAGCTCTCCACTCGCCCCCATCCCCCCACCCTCTTCAGAGCTAACACAGGTCTCGGAGGGGCACCCCTCCTCCTCCCTGACCTTCTCGTCCCCTTGAGCAGGCTGTTCCAAGCAAGGAAAGCGGGGCATGCCTGTCAGCATCTCCAGAGAGCTGTGACCTGCTCAGGTCAAGCTAAGTTTGCAAAGTTAGAAAAAAATAGAACAAGACACCCAAAGAACTCTGAATCTCAGATAAATGAAGAGATGCTCAGTAGAAGGATGTCCCAAATATCGACATGAAATTCTAATTAAACTGCAGGCTTTATCTGGCAAATGACCGCCTCTTCTCACCACGCGGTGCAGTCCCACAGCACTTGCAGATCAACAGACTCACAGTTTATGATGGGGACCTCACCCCTTAATTATGAACATCCTCCTTTCTCTAGTTTCAGCCCCTCGCTTCTGATAGAGTGTACTGTCTTTGAGATCTTTATGTGTATTTTAAATCTGTGTCTCTCTGTAGACTCTTACAGACTTTTTTCAATGTCCTCCATTTTTATGAAGTTCATCCCTGGCCTGTTAAATATTGTTCCTTACGTTGGCAATGCTTTTTGAATTGCATGTCCAACAGGTTTAGAGCTGACATACAAAAGTGCTACGACTTTATGTGGCCTCCCTGGGCAAGGCCGACGTCCTCACGCTGTGCTGTGTTTGCTCGAAACAGTGTATGTCGATTTTCTTTGCTGTATAAATGCACCAGACTCCTTCGGATGGCTCGTCTCCATCTGGGGACCTGCCTGCACACCTCGGGAGGGGTTCCGTGGCTGTGCGTCCCATGTGAGTGCCCACCACCTGTCCTGTGTCCATGCGCTTAGCCACGGAGCAGCAGCTGGACACCAGAGCTGCTGCTAACATTCTTGGAAGTGGGATAAATGCTTGAAGAGTGTGGTTGTTTCCACCATTCCGCCTCGATGAGGGGAGGACTGTGGAAGCAGAGAGGATACAGAGGCGTGGACGTAGCAGTACGGAGGAGATGATAAGGATACCTGGGACTTGGGTGCTGGCAGTGGCTATTGAGAGACGGAGACAAATTTAAGAGAAGTTTGGGAAGCACCTCTAATGAATTACTGAAAGTTTAACCTTGGGCGTGTGACGATAAAGGGTGAAAGGATGACATCGGGGTTTCTGACCTGAGTGGTGGCGAAGACGGAGGCCATTCACTGAACCTGGGAAGGCCACTGAGATGGGGCAGGGGGCGATGCGAATGCGGTTTGGATAGGGTGGGGTATGAATGACACCTCACAGAGGTGACGGTGAGAAGGTGGTCGGATGCAAGGACCTGAAACCTAGGAGAGGAGGATGCAGATGATCAAATAAAAGGATGGGTGCATGATCATACCCCATGGAAATGGATGGGAGAAGAAGACATGGTCCCGGTGGAAGTCTAGCGCTGGACAAAATTTGAGAACAGAGCACAGGAAGAGGTTTCCCAAAGCAGAGTCACAGCACACGGGAGAGAACTGGAGAATCCAGCCAGAGAACTGGGGTTACTAAGATGTCAAGGTATTTAAAGACGATGTGACGTGACAGCAGGGTGACAAGCGGGGACTCCACGCAGTCGGGTGAAGCCATGTCGCGGCTTGAGGAGTGTGGAGTGGTTAAGGGTGGAGACGACCGGCTGAGCAGAGAACACAGCCCTTCGGACGGAGGGGGAGGATGTGTAGGGAGGACGTGGGAGGCCAACGGCGCCTGGGAGACACGCGTCACTGGAAAACCAAGCAGGGTCTCCCTGTAGCCGATAACCTTGGGACGACCCGCCTCCGGGTCCAGAGTGTCTCCCACTCTGCCTCCATCTGACCTATAAATGTTTGAATTCTCTTCCAAACCAGGCGTAAGACCAGGCTGCCGGCCCGTGTCACCGCATGAAGAAGGTCTTCCACAGATGTTCACTGTGCGGAGAGCGTGCTTGCCCCTCTTCTTTGGAAAAGTGCCCCAGAGCAGATGATTTCCTTTTGGGGGTTCACGTTAACGCTGGGAATGTGGAGCTGCTCAGACGCCAGAGAGAAAGCAGGTCTTTCCTCCTCCCTGGGGACGTGGCATGGTCCCCACGCACGTGGAGCACTGGGCGTCCCCGCAAGACTGGATTTCACACATTCTCTGTCTGGAAACGAACAGCCCGAAGTTGGTCTCTTGTTCGAGAACCTGTGTCTCTGGACAGGTCGCCATGGGGACGGTGGACCACTGGTTAAAGTCCCGGGTCAGGCTGAGGCGAGCTCCCCGCAGGGCTCCTCAGAGGCCGGCTCACCCAGAGGACGGCGCTGAGCATGGCCAGGAGCAGCGGCGCCTCCAGGACAACCAGGAGCCAGAAGTAGACGCTGCTGAGCAGGAACCTGAGGGAGGGACACGTGACAGGAGAGGAATGGCCCCCAGGCCCCCTTCCAGCTCTCCTGTGCCCAGGGGTGAGCTCTGATATTGGCTTTGGCTTCTGTTATACAGCCCTTGCCCTGCCCACCTCATCACTACCTGAATAAACTCAACGCTCCTCCTCAGGAGCAGAGCGAAGGCTGTCCCCTCAAAGTCATCTCCCTGAAGGCTCCTCAGAGGCTACCCCGGGACAGTCTAAACCAGCTCTGACCCTCTGAGCCACAAACCCAAGGGGGCCCTGCGGTCCCCACATCTCCTTGTTGCTCCCCATCAATCTCTTGGCTCTGATAGCAAACCCTGACCCCTGGCCCTCGACTCCCTCCCAACCCTCCTCCATATCCTCCCTCCTAAGCCGTCTCGCTTTCTCCCTCAGTCGCTGTGAGGCCCTCTCCACGCAGCACACGTGTGAAAGCACGAGTGTGTCTAATTCCAGAGCTATTGAGTTGTGAGATCACTCTGGACCTGCTCCTGAGGACAGAGGAGGGGCTGTGTGGCTGTCCCCACAGCAAAATATCTTGAAGTATCCTGGACACACCTATGCTCTTTCCAAAGCCCCGCGCTCACTAGGGACTTCCAGGCCATCTCTGCAGTGTTGTGCCCTCATCTCCCAGAGAGGTCCGTGGCAACACCAAGTGCTTCTAAAACACTGAAGAGGGGTGATGAGATGATCCTACTAAGGGTTCCCCAGCTGAACCCCTGGCAGGACTCTTCAGGCACTTCTGCAACATGAAAGACTGCGTGAAAAAGGCACAGGGGCGTATGGCAACGAACTTGGCCACGGTGAGGAGCTCCTGCTCTCCAGCCCTGCGGAACCATGTCCCACAGCCACAATTCAAGTTCACTTTGAACCTGGGAAGATGAGCTACTTGGAAATAAGACCTTTCCAGGTCTATCGAGTTCAGATGCAGTCTACATGGATTAGGGGGCCATCGTCCAAGAACACTTGGTCAACTGGGACCAGCAAGCACCAGCAGCGAAGCCTGGGACTGAGTCTACATCTGAGCCCAGGAGAAGCCAACCCTGTTGACACTTGAATTTCAGGTTTCTGGCCTCCTGAGCTGTATGAGACTATGTGTCTGTTCTTTCAAATCTCCTCATTTGTGGTGTTTTGCTATGGTAACCACAGAAAGCTAGCACACCCTCCTGTGGTCCGACATCAGTACAGCAGCCAGGGGAAACTCTTCCCTGAGTTCCAACTCTGTTTCATCCATGAGCATGACCCAGGCTGACAATGGTCCCGCTCCCCCACACTGCCTTTCCTCACTTCTTACCAGCTAGGTTGACCATATTTCCTTGAGACATAACAGGACATTGGGATGGCAAAAACAGGATAGGGTTATTCACTGGCGACGAAGGGGAAAGAGAGGAAGCAGAGTAATCTGAGCAGGTGCAGAGCAGCCAGGCAGCAACAAGTAAGTGCTATGTGATGCTCATCAGTGATCACACAGTAATGACATGTGATCTGGTGGGACTTCTTACAGCCAGGCAGGTGCAAGGAATTTTGGTACCTTAGGTAAAAAAACAAATTTAGCGTTCCCATAAGCCCTGCTCTAAATGTCCTGCCTAAAACACATGCCACTGTAACTGGTGCCAGAAATGCCCAGTAACCAGCCCAGTGCCATTATCCCACAGTGCAGAGATAATCCTCGTAGTATTTACCTGCAGCTCAACCACACTGCAGTGTTCTGCTCCCTTTGAAGAAACAGGCATGCACGGGGTGTGGGGGATCCTCTTCCCACAGCTCCTGTTTCTTCACAGGGGCAGGAACAGCAGTAGCAGCCATGGTCCACCGCAGTCAGCACCGGCAAGAGCCATCTTTAATACAGGACACAACGGGCAGTTGCTTTGGGGCCCCCTCAACAAAATAGACCAGGAACAACTCAACTGCCCCTTTTTCCTGTGTTTAAGACAACCTTGGTTTATTAAAAATGGGACAAAACTGACATTTACATAAAAACAATGGGATGGTCAGGAAATCTGAAATAAGCAGTATGTTCTGTTTTAAACAGTACAAATGGTCAACCTATACTATTCTCACCCTTGCTGATCTATCAAAGGGAAGGACTAGTGTCCATAATAAGATTCTAGGGCACAGACACAAGGAAAAAGAAGGTGGAGACACAGTTGTCTACAAGCCCCAAAACACAGGTCTCAGCAGAACCCAATCTAACAACAATTTGATCTCAGATCGCTGACCTTCTGCATCGTGAGAAGATAAATATCCAATGGTTAAGCCCCCACATCTCTAGAGCTTTATTATGACAGTCTGACTATTGGGAGCTGTCTTTATTCATCACCATTCAAGCAATTGGTGGAACAAATTAATCCACTAATTATTTTTATTTACTCTATTTGGTACCATAATTATCTTTTGATTATAAGTTAGTAACAGGCAAACAAACTTGATCTTATTCATCCTGATGTCCCCTTGTGACCATGGCATAGTGGGCTCTCCCTGATGATGTGTTGCTTTATGATGAATTGTCCATCTCATACTGATCAAAGACCCTAACTGGGACTTACATATGACTTTGATTCATGAAACCAAGACTCTCCAGCTTTTACTTCTTAAAGTCAGTAGACAGGCAGAAACTATCAACCAGAAGGCAAATGGGAGAGGGGAAGACAAGGGGACCTGCAGATAGGAATACAGGGTCTCCCATGGGGATCTTCCCAGCAACAGGAGACAAGGGTAGATCTAGAAATGAAGTGACAAAGTAAAGATGAGTGAAGGAAGGAAGTGACAGTGTCCTCTCCACTTCTAGAAAGACCCTTGGCTGCATGGACTGGGCGATAAAAGCACGAGAGAGGCTCCGTTTCTTCCTCTGTGAAATGGGAACTCATGTGCCTGCCCATTCCTCCTCATGAGGGGGTCAAAGCAAGGTTAAAGACTAAACAGAATATGGACAAGCAGGCTCTGTAAGCAGCTATGGGCTCTAGAGATGTGAGAGCGCTCAGGTTCACTGATGTTGTCAGAACAGTAATTAAGGGTCAGGCCCTCCCCAGACCCTCCCTATTCTCCTAGGATTCAAATGGACAGCCATTCCTGTCACCCCAAGACCTCTGTGCCCACAACGCTGGCCTTGTCATCCACACTGCCACCATCACGTCCCACCTGGGGACCCTCGATATCTACATGTCTGAAGCCAACACAGTGCTGCCATGTGCAGTTCACTCAGTAAATGTGATGCTCAGCAAATGGAGCAAGGAACCCACCAAGGCTGGAGCTCCAGGGGGAGGATCTGTGGGGCTCCGAGGACACAGTGAGGATGCGAGAGGCGGCAAGGGCCTCAAGCATCCTCACATTCTCAAAGGAATTGTGACTCAGAGACAAGCTCTGGCTACAACCTAGGTCTCCAAAGGGTTCCACCATTGGAGGACTTTGGATACAGGGTAAAGCTCATTGAAGCTGACTTACCTGCTGCCGGAGCGGGGACCGGTCACATTGGAGGAGATGTCAGTCTCTTCTAGGGAGATTAGCGCTGGCCATGTGTTGGTGGGGAGCGGGTGGGGACAATGGTTCACATTTTAGTTGGTACTTAGAATACACACCAAACACGACTCTGCCTGCCAAAGCATCCACACCCCGGCATGTGGCCTTGAGCCTGCGGGGATCCAAGGGCTGGCTGACCTGAGGGGCTTCTAGCCTGCACCACCCACACCTCCCTGGAATTGAGGAGACACTAGGACCCTAACTGGTGGGACTACACCTGGCTCCAGCGGGGACATGGGACTGGTCTGGGAGGGTGAGAAGGCCCAGGACTCTCAGGACAAGGGCAGCGGGGGTTCAGAGGAACTTTAAACACACCTGCTGCTCAGCGGGCCTCAGCCAACACCTCCTACTTATTTATCCAGCAGGGACAGAGCCAAATAGGGGAGCCCCAAGATTTGTGA
>RJWH01005729.1:0-69514 GCA_004363575.1 Solenodon paradoxus | reverse complement strand
CTCTTTATAAGGCCCCCTCCACCCTACCTGCATTTTAGTCCAGTCCCCAAGTGTATGAGTCTGTTTTCACCAGCAAGGTCAGCTCGCTATCCTGAACCTGTTAGGATACCCTTTCCCTGCCTTCTTCCAGCCCATCCTCTGAGGACCTGACTCTGCCCTCAGCCAGGGGGCCCTTCTGTTTGCCCTCTTGTGCATGTTGAGGCTCACTCTTCTTGTTCCCACTCTCAAAGTGGCTGTTTTCCGGCGATTCGTTCTTTGCCCTGTCCCTAAACACCTGTGTCCTGTTCCAGATTTGTTCTGGTAGAATAAAGTTCAGCAATATTTCATTATCTGCATTGTGGCTCAGAAAACCCATTTAAAGTGGAAAGAGAAAGCAGAAGAGAGAATTCATGAAGATTAAAAGATAGAGTCTTTGATATGATAATAATGTTGTGAACTTTAGTAACTCACTTAAAAAAAATTCTCCTCCATGTGTGAATTTGCACCTGTTTATTTAAATGGAGTTTGTGTTACCAGTGAATAGTAAATAAATGCCAAGAGCACACATGCCTCCTGGAATAAATTATTCACATGATGAGCAAAGAATAAATGGGTTGGAGCAAACTTGGTCGCCCTGGTCCAGGCTGGTATTATGTAATGCCATTTATGTCCCACAGAGCAGATTCCTGAAAGTTTTATACCCCACAGAGCAGATCAGTAAAGCACTTTAAGACAAAATTCAGCCTAAGGAAATTTGTCTTTAAAATGTTCCACAAAAATCAAGCAAAAAAATAAGCAGAAAATATCCTGGTCTGTGTTTATGTATTATTTGTCGAGACTGGATAATTTTAGTCTGCAAACATTTAAGAATATTAACCTTTGCTAGGATTATTTCCTGTGATTTTAGATAAACAAAACCGACAAAGCCTAGACTGAGACAAGATTCTTTGTTTCTTTAACTCATCAATCAAGAAATGAAAGCTTAGCTGTCTCTGGAGCGTTTTCTAATGGAACTCAGTATTATGTGCATTATCATATTTGTCACTACTGTAGGTAACATATATCTATCCCACTAATGGACCTCTCTCATTGTGGGTTGACATTTCAGTTTGTTTGGAAGAACATTGACTTTTTGAACTCTGTTGGGTGTGGCTTATTCACTTTTTAAAACATAATTACAGTCTGTGATGGATCATATTTAATATATTTAGTTTGAGAAGCCCGTGATTACTGGACTTAGGCTTTCTTTTTCTTTTCTTCTGCCATATAGTTCCACATAGTGCCAATTTCTGGCTTCTTGCTTTAAAAGTTTTTACTTCTCTTCATAGACTTTTGGATTTATCTCAGGTTTAAACCTATGTAAGAGTTCTCAATTCTACTATTTTAGTTCCAAAGATCAAGACATTTGATGAATCTTTTGAAGTTTTAGGACAAGACAGTAGCCGTAGTCATGATCTCATACTTTGCTGATAAATCTGTGACAGAGTTAGGCAGAGGTCGAGTTTATTGTAAAATCTCAGCCCAGAAATGTTGCTTAATGTTGCTTAGAAATGGAGATATTATAGTTACTGAATTCCTTCTGATTCAAGCCTTCTCAGATAGTGTCAAGTTTAAACTATAAGATAATTGTTGAGGTGCAGTTGAAATGCCATACTCTGGTTAAGAGACAGACCTTTTTGACTTAAAAATCACGTTTTCATTTTTTTTCTGAAACGGAACATTGAGCACAATTTCTACAATAAAACACATCCTAATATAGAACTTGTGGGGAGAATGAAGAACTTGGTAAAATTTCAGATAGACTTACCTACACCGAAAAATCTTATCTTGCTGTTGCTTAATGTGTGTAACAGGCCTAAGGTAAACTATATGACTGGTATCATGGGATTGGATGTCATGGCCCCTGAGTGATAAATATGGTTCTTTATTCTCTAAAATGGACAGTGAGTTTTGTGAGCGTATTGCTTTTCTGATTTGAACTATTAAACTTGCCTGCAAGTAAGCTGCTAGGTAGGTCTGATTTAGCAACAACAAAGGCTGGGAAGATGGGGCTCATTGTAATTTTAAAAAATTGCTAATCATCAAACTCATCAGCAAGAGATATTTACTGAGTATTTTTCTTGTGAAAGGCACCTTGTTAGGAGAGTTATGAGTATTTTTATCTGGCAAATGTTCATGTAACTTATGCTATGTTCTGAATGGTGAAAAATACACAAAGACTAGACTGGGATCCTTCCCCTCAAGATGTTTACAGTTTTATAAATATAATTATATGATTACAGTGTTATGAATAATCTAAATAAATGCAAAATGCCATAAGAATATTACCTTCAAAGAATTTATTGTTTAGACAGGATAAAGTAGAGTTAAAAAATAAACACTGAATCCTGTCATATTTAATAATAATGTTTTAGACCAAATTGAATTTATTCTAGTAATGCAATGTTGATAAAAAGTTGAAAATCAATTTTTATAATTTCTCATATCAGCAAAATCAAAGGATAAGCTTACATGATTATCTCTAGATGAAGTTGTTGAAATTCTATATGTGTTCATGATAAAATTCTCAAATTGAAAATAGAGACTTCACTATTTGGATAAAAATTATAAAGAATTACACTTAATGATGAAATATTGAAAAATTATCTTCATAGATTGTAAGACCAAGATGTTCATCTTTACTTCTATGTGGCATTGTTCATAGCCAGTGCAATAAGGTAAGAAAAGAAATTAAAAAAAAAAAAACGAAGAATGGAAAAGGAAGTAGTAAAATTGTCATTATTAGCAGATGACATAATTGTATACATTTGAAAATTCAGAGTAAAATATAGATATACTTAATAAATCAGTAGTGCCATTGACTTTATCATACCCACTAGATACAAAATCAATGTGCAGGCTTAAATTAGGAAAAAGATCTCAAAGAAAACTAAAAACCAGTGTTATGTATGTTAGCATAAATTATCAAATACTTGGGAATAGATGTAAGTGTAAAAACATCAAATACTTGAGAAGACTGGTAGGTCCTCTTTTTAATTTTCCCCCAGATTTATAGAGTATGCACAATTCTAGTTAAAAATCTCAACAAGTGTGTGTGTGTGTGTGTGTGTGTGTGTGTGTGTGTGTGTGTGTGTGTATTGAGACATGATTCCAGAATTTATCTGTGGCTCCCATAACTTCTGATAAGACTGCAGTTCATAGGGCCACTTTAAAAAACTGTGTGGTATCTACTAATTTGAACCCATGTGTATCTTTTGATGCAGCAATTCAAAATGCTAGGTATCTCTCAAATAAATTTGTGCTCGTGTGCACCAAAGACAAGTACATGAATGTTTATTGAGGCATTACTATAGTAGTTCACGATATAATGCATCCCTTATAATCTAACATTGCTGAATGGATAATGAATTCTAATTTGCTCATACAATAGAAGCAATGAAAATAGATTAATTAAATATTCATAAATTATGCAATAATGTGAATGACTTTCAGATAAAGTAATGAGTTAAAGAAGATGTAGATTGTAGAATTCTTTTCATGTGAAAAACTAGAGCTTAAATGATATTTATAGAAGTCATGTAGAGACACTTGGAGGGTAAAATGGTTATGAAGAAGATGACTGGGTAATAGTAATTTATGTCTTTTTTAGGAGGTAATTGCAAAGAAACACTTACCAAATTATATTCTGAAGGTTTTCACAATTCTGTGTACCATGTTTCTATGATAGCTTGCAAAAAGTTAGTAAAATAAACATAATATTCTTCCTCTTGCTCACTGCTTATTTCCAGCTATTTCTCCTTGCACTCTTTGCTTCTCCCATCCTTTGCTCTCTGCTCCATAGACCTTGAGCCACAATTTCCTCTGTCACTGTTATCTTCACAAGTGTGACACCTACTATCACTTCCCTGGTAATGGTCTCCTGTGATTTTTCCTATCCTCACCCAACCAAGAGCTTTCGGCAACCTTCCATGTTATCCCATTGTACATATTACCTGTATTTTGATGGTATGTCTGTTTATCTTCCTCACCAGACTTCTCACTCTTTACCAATTCTTATTGAGTTCCCGTCAGGAACAATTGTTTAATGCATCCTAACCTCCTGTCATTGAGAAACCTTAATCACTCCTTGTCCAAAAATAGTCAAAGAAGTCTTCTCCCACTAATAGGTAAAATATGCTTAGTGAGATAAGTCAGCAGGGGAAAGACAAACACCATATGATTTTGCTCATATGTGATATGTAGAAAAACCAAACAAATAAATGAACCAATTAAAACAAAATGATTTTCCTTTTAGTCTACAGGACCAAATCAGAGGTTATCAGAAGGTGAGGGTTGGGAGTAGACAAATGGGGTAATACGGTCAGTTATAAGGTGAAGGATATTGTTGGGCTGCTGGTGATAAATGTAATATATTATATACAGATGTTGATTTACATTGATGCACACATTAAGCCTATATAATGTATGTTCTTTCTGTTAAAAAAAACAAAGGGCCTTTAGTCTCGGTTTGTACTGCACCACAGGAGCTAAGAAACAAGCTGCTGGATATAAAACTTGCCTGAACCAAGACATTATTTTTCATTTTAGAAAGGAAGGGAGGTAAGGAAGAAACATCTTAATTTTCATTTGTGACATTCACCCTGGCTCCAGGTTGCGAACCCCGGGTCCACACATCAGCGTCTCAGCTTCATGAGCCATAAGAATGCCAGCCAAGTACTTTGAGCAGAATTTGGGCTACAAAAAGTCTGTTTGGAAGAGTATACTAGATGGACAGGATTTGGTTAATTTAGGGAATGTAAAGTGGTGCAAACACCTGCAGTCGTAGCTTAGGACAAGATTGTGAAGAATTGAAGATTGAATGATCTTGAAGATTAATGTCTGCCACATTATCTGGCAAGTAGTATGTCTGGCAAGATGTTTGACTTTATTCTGTAAGCACAGATACTTGAACAGACACTTTATTTAGCAAATCTGCTGGTGGCATGCAGTGTTAAGGAATGAGAGCCTGGAATTGGGGAAATCTGTATAAAGTCTCTTTTCGAAGTAGTGATTGAAAGTAACAAAAGAATGTAATAGAAGTAGAAAAATTGTGAAAGGACAGATGTAAGAAATATTGTGAAACAGAATTCATGTGACTTGGCATTTGATTGGAGTTGGGGCAACTTAACAAGCTCTTTCCTTCAGCTGACACTGAATACCAGAGATGTCCCCAAAATTGCAATTGGGATGAATACAAGGATGGACAGGAAGCATTTCAAAATCTCCTTGACAGTTGAATTCTGTTCTATTCATCTTTGTATCTTGGAACCCAGCCTGCTCTCTCAAAAAAATTGAGTTTCAGGCTTGTTAAGATTCAAATGCTATGTGAGGTTACTTATGATCTCTTCCTTCATAACTCCACTGAAATGTTGTTACCTTTAAACACTAAGCCTAGTCAGGTCTCCTTTCTGTGTGGTCCTCTAACATTGGGACAGGCGTCTATTACAGCACTTAGCACTGCTTCTTAATTGTCTGTTAACTTGCCTCTCTTTTGCCTTCAACCGAAACTTTGAGGACTACGGGAATATCTTATTCATGACTGTGTACCTTCAGTGCCCAGCACAGTTCCTAGTAGACATTCTCTGTTCATTGACTTGACTACCTAAATAAAGAATGAGTGAAAGAATAAATGTGTTCAGGGAGGTAGGACTTAACCACATGAGTGAAAGAGCAAGGTGGCATATGCTACTTGCCAGATAAATGCGACAGATACTAAACGCAACAAGAATTCAGGGAAAGAAGTGTAAGAAGTTCCATAAGAAGCTACTGAAAAGGCATTCACGGGGTTCTGATTAAATGTCAGATGAAGAAGAGGCTGCCAATAAATCATCCACAGCTTGAGATTCCATCAGTATTTTTTTAAAGACTTGTGAAATGGGATTTCATGGTCACTTAGTGACTTACTGATATCTAATGATATCTTCTATGGCAGCATTTTTTGGCGGGTTCTAATTTCTAAATACCTTTAGTTTTAACTCTTCAAGGGAACATTGCCTTTGAAAAAGATTTCCCCAAATACCTTATTCTGACTTACTGCCATGTCTAAATCTATTGGTTCATTATTTAGCCTTTTCCCTGCTCTGACTGAATGCACTTGATCAGAAACTGTTAAGACAGGCTGCATAGGGGATATGTCAAAACTATTAAGATTCTTCTAAAGATCTGACAATTTTGATTATTAGGAATTTCCTACTATGTCTTCCAAACTTGTTTCGCTCCCTTAGATTCTCTTGCTTTTATCCATGATATGTGCACATATTGCTTAAAATCTGTCCTATAAGATTTTCAATACCTTTTTTTTAAATGCACTTTTATTTTTACAAAAGTTTCCAACATTATAAAGACATTTTCTCTACACCTTCATCAGTTTTCAATTTGCCTTAATGTTAAATTTGAAGCTTCTTTTTCGGTCCCAGGATCCAATACATAATAATGCAGTGCACTTGGTAGTCACATGGTCTTAGTCACGCTGATCTGTGACAGTGTCAAAGGTTTTCTTCACTTTCAATGAACTTCACAGTATTTTTTAACTTTATTGATATGTAAGTGACTAATAAGATTGCAAGATATTTAAAGTGAACATACTGGTGACTTTTTATACATACATGATTTGTAAGGATTTTGGCCATCATATTAATGAAAACATCCATCTACTCGTTTTTTTGTGGTGTGAGAACATTTAAATTCTATTCCTGGCAGTCACTTATCTACTGTCTGTTTCTATGATGCTTTCTTCCTCCCTCCATCTCTCCTTCCCACCCTTCCTCTCTCCTCTCCTTCCCTTCCTTCCTCCTCTTCCCCCTTTCGCCTCCTTCTCCTCCTTCTCCTCCCTCCACTTCCTCCTCTCCCTCCTCCCCTTCCTCTCTCTCAGCTCCACTTCTTCTTCCTTCTTCTTCCTCATGCCATGTTGTATTTGTCTTTCTCTGTCTGACTTATTTCACTTCGTGTAATGCCTTCATGCCTCATTCATGTTGTCACAAATGACATAATTTTTGTTTTGTGATTGAATAATATTCCATTGTAGTATATATGTAAATATGTGGTACACATATTTATTCATTCATTCACTGATGAATACAGGTTATTTTCATATTATGGCTACTGTCAATAATGCTGCAGTGACCATGGGAGTGCCGATATAGCTCAAATATTTTGTTTCCATTTCCTTTGGATATATGCGTAGGAGTAGATTGTTGGATCATGTGATAGCTTTCTTTTTAATTTTTGAAAATCTTTAATGCATTTTTCCATAGTGACTACACTAGTTGCATTCCTATCAACAGTGCCTAAAGTTCTCTCTTCTAAACACTTAATTCCAACACTTAATTCTTGTCTATTTGAAGATAGCCATTTAACAGGTGAGGTGAATCTTATGTTTATGATTATATTTCTTATGATTTGCTTTTCCTGATGGTAGGTGATGTTGTGAGCACATTTTCATAAACCTATTGGCCATTTATATGTCTTCTTTCGAAAAATGGACATTCAGTTCCTCTGCTTATTTTTTAATCAGGTGTTTATTTTCTTTTGAATTATGAGTTCTTTGTATATTTTGAGTATTAAGCCCTTTTCAGATATATGAATTACAGATCACTTCTCCCATAAGTTGCCTTTTCATTTTGTTGACAGTTTTTTTTCCGTTTTCACTGTGCAGAAGTTTTTTAAGTTCAATGTAGTTTCACTTGTTTATTTTTTATATAAGTCCTTAATTCGCTTAGAGTTTATTTTTGAATGGTGTACTAAGGTCTGATTTTATTCTCTTGCGTGTGAATAGGATTGTGATAATTTTTCTTTAGTCTATAGAAACAGAACTTTATATATTGGTTTTGTGTCCTATAACTTTTCTGTACACATTTATTCTAATTATTTTTGTAGAGGCTTCAAGGTTTTCTATATATAAAAAATATATTGCCTGCAAAGAGAGGCAGTTTTCGTTCTTCCTTTCCAAGGATGCTGTTTATTTCTTTTTCTTACCATATTGCTCTGGTTAGAAATTCCAATACTATGAGGAATAAAAGTGGTGAGAATGGGAAACCTTGCCTTTTTCCTGATCTTAGAGGAAAAGCTTTCAACTTTGTAATATTGATTATGGTGTTAGCTGTGAGTTTGTCATAGTCTTTATTATATCGAGATATGTTCCTCTATACCTAATTTGTTGAGAGTTTTTAACATAAGGGATGTTATATTTTATAAAATGTTTTTCTGCATCTTTTAAGGTGACCATGTAATTTTTATCCTTACATTTGTTGATGTGATGTTTCACATTGATGAATTTGCATATATTAAAACACACTTGCATATCTGAGATAAGTCTCATTTGATTATGGTGTATGAGCCTGTTAATGTTTTGTTGCATTTGGTTTGCTAATGTTATTAAGGATTGTTGCATCTATGTTCATGAGGGATATTAGCCTGCAATTTTCTTTCATTTGGCATCCTTGTCTAATTTTGGGGCCAAGGTTATGCAGGCCTTGTACAATGAGTTTGGAGGAATTTATATTTTATACTTGTTACTTTATGTTTTTATTTTTATAGAAATTTCATATTTTTGGAGAATTTGAGAAAGATTGATAATAATTATTTTTTAAAGCCTTTGGTGGAATTCACTACTGAAACAGTAAGGTCCTAGAATTTTGTTTTTTGGGAAGGTGATTGACTGCTTGTTAAGTTGAGAATCCAGAAGACCATTAGACAGGCAAAGCATATTTATTTGAATTCAGAGAATTGAAATTCGAGAAGTTTCATAGTTTCGAGTTAGAAGCAAAAGTTATGTCCCAAGAAGAAACAAAGATTGGAAGAGGGGTGTTCCCTAAAGAGAGATAAAGAAGAATGCAGTAATGGGAGAAGGAGATAATAGTCAAGCGAAAGAGCCACAAGGTAAAAATGGTCAGGTAGTGAATAAGTAAGTAAAATAAAAGAATGTAGAATTTCATTTTTATCAATTCTTCTAACAGGATATTTATATTCTGTATAAGACAATTACTTTGATAAGGCTTACATTGAGTCTTATTAAATGACACAGCTTTTCACATGATTCACTCTTCTTACCAGTAATAAGTCTTATCAAATTTTTTGTTTCTTCATAATTCATTTTTCTGAAGCTTGCATGTTCCTGGGAATTTTTCCACTTCTTAGCTTGGTGTATAACTGTTCATAGTAGTCTCTTATGAAACTTTGTGGTATCAGTTGTAATTTCTGATTTTATTTGTTTAAGTCCTCTCTTTCTTTCTTGGTGAGTTTAGGAAAATATTTATCATTTGCTTGCCTTTTCAAAGAAACAGCTCTTAGTTTCATTGTTCTTTTTTTTGCTGTTTCTGTTCTGCCTATTTAATTTTTTTTTTAAAAGGAAAGGTGCAGGCAGGAATGAAGGCAAGTAGGCAGGCAGGGATAGAGAGGAGAAAGAAGCACTTTCTTTTTATTTTTACTTAGTTGTTTGTCTTGTTTTTTACCCCCAACTCCAAGCCTGGGTCCTTGGGATGTATGTGAACTATACTCATTGGGAGGTAGTGAACCTAACCTCTACTCCACTAGGGGGTGCCCTTTCTTATTGTGATTTTAGTCTGTGTTTCATGTACTTCTGATCTCATATTTGTCAACTCTATTCTGTTACTAATTTTAAACTTCTTTTATTTTCTAGTTTTTTGAGATGCAAAGTTAGGGTGCTAATTTTAAATTTTTCTTGCTTCTTGAAGTAGGCATTTATCAATATGAAATCCCTCTTAGAACTTTTGCTGCATCTCATATGTTATGGTATATTTGTATTTCCATTTGCATTTGTCTCAAGATATTGTTTTAATTTTTTTATCTTTTAATTATTTTCATCCATTGTTTGGTTAGGAACCTATTGTTAATCTCCACATATATTTCAATTTTCTAGATTTATTCTTATCATTAATCCTTAGTTTCATACAATCATGGTGGGAAAAGATGCTTAATATGATTTTAATCTTTTTAAATTTAGTAACGTAGTAAATTTAGTGACCTAGCATATGATTAATATTGGAGAATGTTCTCTTTTTACACTTGAGAAAAAAAGTGTATTGTTTTTCTTGTGGATGGAATGTTCTGTATATGCCTGTTAAGTCCATCTGGTTTAATGATAATGATAACCTATCCATTGGTGAAAATGGGGCCTTAAAAGTCCTTTATTATTATTGTATTTCTGTCTTTTTTTTTCTTTTCTCTTTTAGGTATGTCACTATTTGCTTTATATATTTAGGTATTCCTCTGTTGGGTGCATAAATATTTACAAATGTGCTATCTTGTTGAATTAAAATTTATTGTACATAATTTATTTTTATATAATGACTCCCTTTGCCTCTTCTTAAAGTCTTTGTTTCAAAATCTATTTTGTCTGATGTCAGTATAGGAATCCCCTACTTTTTAAAAAAAATTAACTTGCAGAGAATATCTTTTATATACCTTCA
Source organism: Solenodon paradoxus (assembly GCA_004363575.1). NCBI lineage: Eukaryota > Metazoa > Chordata > Mammalia > Eulipotyphla > Solenodontidae > Solenodon > Solenodon paradoxus. The sequence continues at coordinate 59,069 of RJWH01005729.1, read as the reverse complement.
CCTTCAGTCTGTGTATCATTAAAACTGAAGTGAGTGTCTCCAGATAGCATATCTTATTATTTTTTAATCCATTCAGACACTCTATATCTTTTAATTGGAGAATTTAGTCCACTTATATTTAAAGTAATTATTCATAAAGACTTGACTTTTATGATTTTATTCATCTTTTTGGTGATTTTTAAAAATTTCTTTGTTCTATTTCAATCTTTTGTCATTTGAATCTTTTCTCTAGAGGAATGCTTAGATATTTTTTTCTCTTGTGTCTTTAATTTTTTTTTTAAAGGAAAGGTATAAGCAAGAATGGAGGTGAGTAGGCAGTCATTCAGGAAGAGAGAGGAGGAAGAAACATTTAATTTTATTTTTATACTCTTGCTCATATTGGATGTTCCCTCTGAACCCAGCAAACATCCTTGGAAAGTACATGGACTGCACTCGTTCAGAGGCAGCTGACCTAACTGCTATTCCCTCAGGGTGCACCGTACTTTTACCTTTTAACCTTCATACTAGATTTACATGTAATTTACCCATCATTTTAACATTAACATATTCTGATTTTACTATAATCTTTTCAGTGAGTTTTATACTTTCATATTTCTTCCTGGTATGAATCAGCATCCTTTTATTTCAGCTACAAGAACTTCCTTTAATATTTCTTTAGGACATATCTAGTGGTGATACTTTTGTTTTTCCAGCTTTTACTTGTTTGGAATAATCTTTAGCTCTCCTTTATTTCTTCTTTTGCAGAGTTAGTTAGGGGTTTTACTTTTCTTTTAACACTTTGAATATATCATGCCATTCCTTTCTGGCCTGCAAAGTTTCTGCTGATAATTTTATGAAGGTTTATTTCTATATAACAAGTTGCTTTTCATGTGCTCATTTTAAATTTTTCTCTTTGCTTTCAATTTTTGACAATTTATTTAATGTGTCATTGTATGAGTTCTAGATTCATTTTGTTTGAGACTCTGTGAACTTCCTGAATCTGGATGTCTATTATTGATCCCTAGAATCAATAAATTTTTAGCAATTATTTATTCAAACAATTGTTCTGTTTCCCTGTTCTCTCAAGGTGAATATTGGTTTCATTGATGATGTTCCATAAGCTATTTTCACTGTTAAGCATTCATTTTCTTGTTGCTCTTCTGAATGAATTCTATTGGTCTTTGAGTTTGCTGATCTTTTCTTCTGTTCGCTTTAGAATATTCCAGAGCGCCACTGTTAAACATTTCTGTTCAGTTATTATATTCTTTAGCTCTTTGATTTCAATTTGGTTCTTTAAAACATTTTCTCTACCTTGAAATCTTATTTTATTTATGCATTGTTCTCCTTTGCCAAATATCTTTAGCTCTGCTAGGCCGTGAAGTCCTGCATTGCCTGTGTAGAAGTTGCAAAAATCTGTGGACAATGTATGGACAAGCTCATTTCAGGGAGATATAAGTGGCCTGCCTGCAGAGATCAGGGAAAAGCTCAAAGATGGTGCCTAGCCCTTCCTGATCTCCAGAGACGAGTGTACTCTCTATCTAGATGTGGGTTAAATTGGAAGCCTGACTATCAAGTTTAGCTTTTAAGACATGCAAATTGGTCTTTTTATTGTGGGGAAAAGACAGTGTTTCTATCTACTGCCTCTGGTGAGAACCCTAGGGGGAAAGCCATGGTTAAGTTCTCTTTTTAAGAATTATTTTTTATTTTTGTTTTTTGCTATAGTCTATGGGTCTTGTGGTTGCAAGCCCTGTTGACTTTCAGAGCTAGGTGCTTCAGGTACCTAGTCTTTAACAGGAAGTCTTAGAAGTTGTAGTATTAGATATTGTCTCCAAACCTTTTGTGCCTCAGGTTGTGAGTTGAGGTTCCTTCCTGATTATATGTCACTGTAATGAAAAGTCTGCAAGAGTGAGTCTCTGCCTTTCTTAGTTTTGATGTGGATTGTTAGTTCCTATTTGCCCAGTGTATTGGGATTAGTCACCTAGTCTGTAATTTCTATCAAGGGCATTTTTCCATGTGTAGCCTTGGATTGTATATGTATGTAAGAAAGTGAATTCAGGATCCTACTACTTTGCCGCCTTGATTTAAGGAGTATTGGACAGGTATTTGTATAATATCCCTTACTTTATGCTTGCTTGATTTTTTTTTTTTTCATGATTGTATTGTGAGTGAGAGCAGCACTGATGTGTTCTGAGACTTGGAGTCAGTCTTAGAATTCACGGAGAAATGCATAATGATAGCACATAGCATAGCTTCTCCTTAGGAGAAGCACAAACAGACAGATTGTGTCTGTGGAAGCAAGGCTAGTGAATATGGGGGTTTTATAGATTCACAGTGGAATTTTCCATTCCATTATGTGGGTTGAGTCATTTGCATGAGAATTACTGCAGCCCCCCCTCCCCACCGTGCCTGAGCTTTTAGGCAGTTTAGGGTAATCTGTGCTGTGGAAGAAATGTTCTGTTAAAAGCTAGCTACTAAGGACTATTTAGTTTAAAAACTGACTACTAAGGATTGTTTAAAGACTACTGGTGGTCAGGCAGAATATGATACTCTTGCGAGAGTCATTGTAAGAATTAAACTATTTCCTTCCTTGCCCCTTTTTCTTGCTTCTTGCCTTCTCCCTCTCCCCTTCTTAGCCCCATCTCTTGTTCTGTCCCTCATGAATTATGCTGATTACAGGTTTGGGAGAAGAATGTCACAGAAGTGAAGAACCCTTCTTACCATATCAAGGTGTATGTTACTCACATGACATCACTGATGATGTCAATTTTGATGATTTGATTAGTGTTTGCCAGGTGTTTCTTTAAGAGAAAGTTGGTTCTTTTCTCTTTCCACATGCTAATTTTTGTAAGAAAGAATTTAAGCCTGTGATCTGTATACCTGTCAACTCCTGTGCTGGGGAGTAACTGCATTTATTATTTGGAATTTTTTCTATAATGAAGATGTAGCTCTTCTCTGTCAGTATATATTGCTTAATCATTTATTTATATTAGTAGATCTCAGATTTTTTTAATATTGTGAGTATAATCCAATTTTATGTTATTAATTTAGTTCCTAATATTGTTCTTGCTTTGGCTTTTAGGAGTTCTTTCAGATTATCTCCTGTATACCTTGTAAATGCTCCACATTCTTGATTTTTTTGAGCACTTCTTATTCCTGCTTTAGCCTTATCTTATATGTTTCCTACCCCTTCCTAACATACACTTAGAGATGCATTCATTTCCATATGTATCCAAATCTGCCATTTCTCAGTTCAAGATAGAACTGTGCTGCTCCCCAAAAGTTGCCAAGTCATTCTGACTTTCTCATCTTTCACCTCCCTAGTTACACTACTAATGTAGGCATATTGAGTGCTTATTCATAAGGCCATCCCTGTAACAAAAAATGAAATTAATTATATGGTCGTAGCTCTTTTCACTTTAGGAAACATTACAAAAATGAAATAATGGTAAGACACCAATTCCCAATTTTTGCTGAAAGCGGCTTGTGACAGAAATGGCTTTACTGTCTGCCTGTTTTCTTAAACACAAACAAAGATAAATTGGGAAGCTGTATATCTTCTGAGTGTAAAGGAGAAAAAAACAGAAGCTCAAGGGTCCTGTGAAATGGAAGACTGGTGTGACTACTGATGGATCTTCAACCATGAGAAAAATGCTGGGAGGCATTCATGAGAGGCAGGCCCTCAGTTTTTATGTCATTGCCTTTGTTCTTTTATTTGGACACCTTTTTTAATATTTAATCTTACTTGATTTTGCATTGGGCTTAGAATAATTGTCATGGAATGGGTATGGAGATCAAGGAAAGAAAGTTTCAGGATCTGGGTAGAATATAGTGAGCACTAGGGTGATAGAGAGGCAAAAAGATCTGCAGATTAAACTGCTGAAGATGGAGAACGTATTAACCTTAGTTTAGTCTTTTATCTTTTTCCTGTTTTTAAATGGCACACAGAGAGGCACAGAGTATGGTGTCGAGCTAGCCAATATGGCAACTTTTAGTCTCTGGGCTTCTGATCTGGAGCATCAAATGATACATACAGATATTTTAGCGCACATAATAAAAGGTTTGTGAGAATGAGCAAATTTCCTTTGCTTAGAAGCTTGTTCTTAGTGACAAACTATATGAACAGAATTAACTAGTCAATGATTTAAAAATTCTTCATTGATAAAATTACATAGAAAGCACAATACCTTTCATGGAGAGAGAATAATGACTTTTTATATTCATTAAGAGCATTTAATTTCCACTAGACTACACAGCTAGTGACTAACCTAGCATCCATTCTGGGTCTTTCGCCAACATGTTTTGACACTAAAACAGAGAGCGATAAGTGGGCTTTAGCATAAAACGGTTGGGCAGCTGTTTCTGCTATGAATCCAAAAAGACATTCCCTTTTTGGTGTGAACAGAGTAGATTTCAAGTTACATTTAGAATTGTGTTGTTTTAGTCAACAGAAGAGTTTGAAGAAAAAAAGACTCAATGAATTCTTTGTCAGATCGAATTTAAAGATTAGTTTCCAGTGTGATAGGCTATTAAGTGGGTGGATTTATCATCGCATAAACATTTTATTTCTATAGCTTGGGGTAGTTATCAACATGGCATAGACAACCACATGGATAATTTAACATTTTATTTGCTGTCACCACATATATAGTGAGAGGATTAGCATTCTAACAAGGAAGGACCTTTCTCATGCAGCACTTTTCTAAAAAGAGTTAAGGGTTATAGCAAAGTCACTCTGAAATGTAGAGACTGAGTACACAGTAGCCTGTCAATTTTACATAATACCTGTGGTGCAAATTTGTGTCTCAGAAGTTTACAAATTACTACATGAAATGGAATTTAAATGTTCCTTATGAAGAATTTAGACCAATTATATTAAATCCCCAAATGCCTTACAGCTTTGCTTAACTAGAGATACAAACTTGAAGTTAAGATTTGTAACGATCAGGGTTCAAAGTGTTTCTAGATATTAACTGTGCTAAAGATTACTCTTCTAAAGAGCTTAACTCTGGGGAGAGATAATGAACTACAGAGGTAGACTCATGTCTGGGAAATGGTACCCTTGTCAAGGGTACTGGTTCTTGCTGCCTGCAAAACTGCTGGGTCTTCCTGAGGCAGAGCAAGGCAGGAGCTTGGACCAAGGATGAGGATAGAAAATGCAAAAAGCCTCACCAGTCTGAAGAAAGGCTGGCAGATATGATGGCCAGTCCAACTTGCCCCTTCAACCCAGAAGCCCCTGACCCTTAACATGACCTCCTGATAACTCAACAGTTTGGAAATTCTGAGATTCTTGAATATGCAGAAAGACTGAAAAAAATCACTCTACTTAAGGTATTTTAGATACCGGTTTGACAACGATGGTGTTAGTTTAGCAGTGGTGCCCTGGTGTTTTACCTGGTGTGAAATTCTGTCCTGGTTTCAATCACAGCTTGCTAAAAGTTGATTTGGGCAAACACACACCCAACAAATTAGCTCCAAATTACCGGGCAGGGGTGCAGGTTTCTCCAGTGGAGTTACCAGCACCCCTCCTCTGACTTGAACACTCTCCATACCAGTCCCTTGCTCAAAACATGACCCCCTGTTATCCTAAGTCTGGTGATATTCCAACTGATACTGGTTTCAACTCTAAAAATTATGTAAGTCTAGCTTATCTGACCTTCCTGGGGTTGGAGTATTGCATGATGGCTGCCATATTGAATCCAAAATAACTTCACTTGTTTAAGTGCAGTTAAACATACTCTGTTCATGGCAAGAGGCCACTTGGGAGGAGGGCAGAAGGTGATTCCATGGAAAATAGCCAAACAGACTCATGATACAGCAAAATCTGCCTACAAATATCCCTTGCTATCACAGGAGAAACTCTACCTTCTAGTCTCTCTCCCTTGTGCTTGAGCATAAACTGAATAAAAGCCTTGTCTGAGTACAAGAGAACACGCGCGCTCATGGTAACACCCTTCTCATCCCTAGTATGGCGGCCCCTGCTGCTGAGGAGACTGGCCTTCATTCAGTTCACCTTTGCTACTGCTTTGATGCTCTCAAAGACACTTCTAGCTGCCAAGGCTAGAGATGACAGTGTTAAATAAGAAAGAATCTCTGTCTTCAGTATTGCACTCTACTCTGACCCTTTGTTTCAAAGTATGATGCTACGGGACCTTATCCAGGTACTTGGCAATTAGCAAAAAACAAAAAGCCAATTTTTAAGAATTCAAGCAAGTCCTTTATTTGCTTACTCTGAAGCAGTGAAGAAGGTGAATCGGAATGTATTTCTTATTGCGGGTCGGGCGATGCTCTCCTTTTATAGGACAGGGTGCCATCTTTGTTCATTTCTGATCTGCACAGGAAATTAATTATTCATCTTACAGGTGTTTCTGGTTGCACAGGTGTAGTTCTTCATAGGTCCACAATACATACATCACATTTTACTATTATAATGAAGGTTACTGTGGGGGCAAAAAAGCAACAAGTGCATGCATTAATCTAAGGGAGGCTCCATCCATCCAGTAAAGGATGCTGTCATCAGCTTGGGGCATCACCTCTCTGACAAACAGATTGCTTATTGGTTTCAAAGTTTAAAAGACTATTTAGTGACTCCTGCTCAATTGGTTTTCTTACCTGTTGCCCAGAGGTGGTAGGTAGCATGGCTTCTTAATCCTTTAAAGGTTTTTTTTTTTCATGTACTTTCTCTGTTTCAGTGCTGTCATTTGCTTCTAATGCCTTAGGGATTTTCTGTGGAAACATCAGCTTAACTGCTCCAGTCCCTTCCTAGGACCCTATTACTTTTTGGAGGCAAAATTTTAAGAAATCTGAGACATAGAAAATGCCTTTGTTTCAATTGTCTCCTCTTCCAGTACCTAGTGGGTATCTTGATTTCATATTCCCTCTTTTAGAGTAAATTCCTTCCTAGGCAGCTCTGTGATTCTCATGCTTCCATCCTCCTGAAGAATGTGCAAATTCTACAGGGTTTGCCTGGTTTTAATCCTGAAACCCCCTCGTGCCTTTGTCTGGGAGGTTTATCTTCTTCCTTGAAGTTAAATTTTCATGAGTGACAGATGTGGATGGCTCAATAAAGAGAAATCACAATCAAATTGTGATATCCAGTGTTCTCTAAAGACAGGACAAATAACATCTAACTTGAATTTAATCTCTATATACAGGGGCCAGTAGAGGATTATTAATTTGCCAAAAAAAAAAAAAAAAAAAAAAAAAGCATTGAATCACCAGAGATTATTTCCAGCACTAAATGCTACCTGTTAATGCTTGTCTCACATTCATTGTTAAGCAATTGATAGGAATATTCACCAGGATATCAGCATTTTTCATGAGTGTTTGAGAAAAATTTGAAGTTTTACCCTGTTTCAAGAAAGTGCTATATGTTTTCACTTTCCATTTTCCTGTTTTTTATTAAAGTCTTCTTTCATTTTTGACTCATACCCTTGTGTTTGTACTCCTTTTATTTCAGCGTCATTCTGTTGAGATGTGCTGGTACAGAAGGGTGAGAAAAGCGGTGATTTCTCAGAGTATATCTTTGTGGATGTGGAAGTGATTGGAGCTGTATAACCACAAGAGAATACCCACACACCTCATTTTGTTTTTCATCTTGATGCCATTTGTAATTCACAGGTCAGATTGTTAAGTTAAATAACAACATTAAAATAAAGGTTAGTAAAAGCTTTATTAAATTTATGTTTTCCAGAGTCGTTTTGATGACCTTGAGAGGAGGAGTTTGAACCTTTGTGTCCTGCCCTTTAAAGTTTTCCACAACTTTTATACCCGGTCAGAAGATTAGATGGGCTGTATAAGAACTAATACATTAATCAATCTGCAACAACAATTTTGTTTGAAACAGGCATCTTGTTACTTTCTGATATTCTCAGGTGAAATGTGAGTTAAGGGGGCTCCTTTTTTTCACATCCTCTCCAGAAATTATTGATTTTAATCCTTCTTTTTTAATATATAGGCCATTCTCACTGGTGTGAGATGATTTCTCATTGTGGATTTTATTTGCTTTTCTCTATAGTGAGTAATGTACAACATTTTTAATGTATCTGTAGGCCATCTGTGTATCTTCTCTAGCCAAGATATTGAAAGGTTATAAACACCCATCAACAGACAACTTGATAAAAAAAAATGTGGTCTATATAATCAATGGAATTCTATGAAGCTATTAAAAAAGATGAAATTGTACTTTTTGCAACAGCCTAAATAGAACAGGCAGTGATTATACTAAGTGAAATAAGCCAGAAAGAAAAGAGAAGTACAAGATGGTTTCACTCATATGTGGTCTATAAATCAAATAAATCACAACAAAACCCACAGGATGCAGAACTGGGGATTCCAGTAGGGGAGTAAGAGGGAGAAAGGAGCAAGGGGATGAAAGAGTTAAGAATTAATGTGGTGGCTGAGGACATGGGAACTCTGGTGGTGGGAGAGGTGTTAAATGCACACAAACTGGGTTGTGTATTCAATATGCTAAAAATCATGTAGCAACATAAGCTGCAGTAAAAATAAAACAATTTATTAAAAAAGGGGGAATTTGTATTGCATAGCTTCAGGGTGCTGTTTCATCTCTGGGATCAGATACATTCTGTGTGTGCGAAGTGCAAGGACTTGGTCTTAAGATTTTTATCTTAAAAGAAGACTTTGCTAATTTTGGGTTTTTGCTAAGTGGTCTGGCACCCTGCTTGTGTATTCTTCTTGAGACTATAGCATAGCATGGAGGGAAAGTCAGCAGGTTGCACTTTGGACTGTCCACAGGACTTTTTGCAGTTTTTAGGGCTTTTCTCATGGCTTCCTTATTAGTTGACTTTGTGCCTGAGGCTGATGATTTCTGCTTATTTCCACAGATGGTAGATTTCCCTTTCTTTGATGCATAATATGGAACCAGAGGATACAAAAAGATGATGTTCCAGAAACTTTTCATGATGTCTGTGGAATACAGTAAAATCACACATGTATGAAGAAAATATGCCTCTTGTAGCCTATCTGAGAAATAAATCCTTAGTCTTTCTGACATCTTTTTGTGCCACCATAGTAGTGCACATGAATGTTCTAGTGGAGACTCTGAAAGCATTCACAATACTGAAAAGAGAGATAAGCACCAGCTTCTTATTAGACCATGCTCCGGAGTCATCATCAGATTTCTAACTGTGATGATGAAGTGTGGTTACCTTGGCAGGTTTGAAATCCTCAGCAATCACAGAGCTGGGAAAATTGTCGTGAGCCTCACAGGCAGATTAAACAGATCTGGAGTGATCAGCCCAAAATTTGATGTGCAACTCAGATATCTAGAAAAATGGCAGAATAACCTGCCTTCAGTCTGTCTAATTAAACTTCCTTGTTACAAATAAACCCATTTGCCTATTATTCTATCCTTCTTAGAATAAAGCATAAAATATTGACTGAGTCATTATTTGTAAGGAGTAAGAGTGTCAAAGCATCAGTTCAACTTCAAATTAAATGTTAATTTTCCAAATTTTGACTCATACATATTACTCTGAATTTCAGCAGAATTATGATTTCTAAGAAATAATTTTAAAAAATCAGAATAATTAGAGACTTTTTTAAAAAAGTCTGTATGAAAAATAAAAATATAAGAAAAATCTTGTTCCACCAAGGGGGAAAACACCTTTTCTCCAAGTATTCAACTGTATTTTTTAGAGATATAAATTACTAAAGTGGAGATCAGTAAATGTATATGCTAAAAAGTAAATGTGACAGCGTATGAACACGTGTGTGTACCTTGGTTTTCTCAGTTGTCATGGGAACTTGTGTCTCTGAAAAGATTTATTCCAGAGCACAGACCTGACACACGTGAGAAGGATGGAGAGTCAAGGCATATTGGGGAAGCAAAAGAAGTTTTGTTTAGAAAGAAGGGAAGAAATGGTCCAAAAGAGAGAGAGTGAGTTGTCCAGAGAGGAAACGACCTGATGGTGAGGGACCTTGATCTTCAATGGATCTAGATGCTCATTTTCCATTCCTAGCATGTCCTTGAGCGTTCTGAAATGGCACAAGTTTTCTTACTGGCTCGTCAGTGATCTCTTCTTGAGTTGATTGGAGGACTTCATATCAGCAGTCACCTTTATGACTGATTTTCTTTGTTCTTTTCAGTAGCCCTGCATCCATGCAGACCTGGAGTTGACAGTTTCAATTGTACTTGAAACTTCCTGGCTTTTGGTATGTTAAACTGGGTTGGCACACTGGCTCAGTGCTGGTGACTGTGTTAAATCAGCCACATTAATCTGTTACTTTCTGGCTCTGGATTTCCTGTTTCCTGTGCTCTGCATGTATCTGGCTAGCTGCCTGTCAAATGTGTAAACCATAGACTCATTTTGGGAGAAGCTTAGAAATTTCTAGACTTACTGTAAAAGAAGTATTTTTATGGAGGGAAGCAATAATTGTCAAAGAACACCATGCTGATAGTTGCCCTGCAATGAAAGATTCAGTTTGTCTAGTTTGGTAATGAACAATGTTCTTTCTCTATTCTAGATGAATCCATAGTCAGCCCCATTGATTTCAGAGACCTGGGGCTTGGCTTCTCATGCACATTGGCATTTAATAGTCTTGAATGATGCCCATATATGCCCACTTATTACTGAAAATAGCACACCCCTCACCCCAACAATTTAAATTGAAGAGAAATAACTTGCTGCTTTTGATGGAACTTTTAAGAACTGGAGTGGTTATAACAAAACATTTAAGAGGCACCCTAAACATACAGTTTCTTTGAACTCTTTTGTTTAATCTGTTGGACCTCACCCTCCCACCCCTATTGACACATGTAATTTCTGTTTAAAAACAAAGCAAAATACAAAACTAGAAACGCTCATGTTTATTTAGTCTGCAGCACTTTTGATTAGATTAGCCTTGAGGAAGAGAATATCCAAGTCAGAATGTCTTCAATAGTAAGGACATTTATCTCACATAAGCAATTTAAAGATCTGGATAATGAAGCAACTAAGCAACATGGTTATGGCCAATAGGTTCTTTCATCTTTTCTGTTCTACACCCCTAACCTCTGGTTATAAAATGTTATCAACAGTTTCGGGCATTGTTCCTCATAAAAAATATTTAAAAATCCAAAGAGAACACTTGTCCATATGTCCCTTTTTAAAAGCAATGATGTAATTCTCCAAAGCTTTATACGTAGCCTCTCATTTGCCAGAGAGTTCATGGAACTATGTAATTTACAATTTCAGGTCTTATAGACAAGACCTGCATACAAGTCTTTAATACATATTCTTTTGCATTTGACTTTAGTTTTCTAAGCACTTTTTAATACAGAGACTTGCCTTGCTCCATTATACGCTGTTGGCTTCATTGTCATAAATAATTGTCCATGTATTTATGAGTTTATAACTTGACCTTCAGTTCTGTTCCATTCATCTGTGTGTCTGTATTTAGCCCAGTACCATACCATTTTGAGAACTATTGCTTTGTAGCATAGTTTGAAATTTAGAGTGTGACACCTTCATTTTTTGTTCTTTTTTTTCAGGATTGTTTTTGTTGTTTGTAGTCTTGAGTTCCCAAATAAATGATACCATTTTTTTCCTATCTGTGAAGAATGTCAATGGGATTTTGATATAAAATGCATTGAATCTGTATATTGCTTTAGGTAATATAACCATTTTAACAATGTTAATTCTTTCTAATTTATGAGTATGGGGTATCTAGCCATTTCCTTGTGTTTTATTCTATTTCTTTTAATAATGTCTAATACTTTCAGCGTTTGGGTGTTTTACCTCTTCGTTAACTATATTCTTAGATATTTTGTTCTTTTGATGCAATAAGTAACTGCTATTGTTTACTTAATTTCTCCTTCTCTAATTATTGTTTATAGAAATACAGCAGATGTTTGTGTATTAATTTTGTAGACAGTTACCTTTTTATTTCTAATAGCTTTTTACGACTGATTTCAGTTCATTTTTACTGCAGCTTTGGGGATTTTCTATGTATGTTATGTCAACTGCAAATAGCAATTGCTTGACCTTTTCCAAGAGGATAAACTTTTTATCATTTTCTTGTCTGATTGTGCTAGTCAGGACTTCAATACTATATTAAATTATCATTGTGATAATGATCATCCCTGTTTTGTTCATGGTCTTAGAGGAAAAGCTTTCAATTTTTCCTTCATGTGAAGTTGGCAGTGGACTTGTCATATATGATCTTTTACTATGTTGATGTGAACTTAATCCATAACTGTTTTTTGAAGGTTTTTAACATAAGTGTTGAATCTTCTCAAATGTGTTTTTGTGCCTCTGTTGAGATTATACGGTTGTTTTTTTTTGTTAATGTGATTCGTCACATCGAATGATTTGCATTTGTTGAACAATCCTTTATCGTTGGAATAAATCTCATTTTACCATGGTGTATGAATTTCTAAATGTACTGTCATTCAGTTTGTTAGTATTTTGCTGAAGATTTTTACATATATCTACAATTCTCCTTTTTTGTGTTCTTTTCTGGTTTAAGAAGCAGAGTAAGTAATATCAGCTTTATAAGATGTATATGAATTTTCCCCTGCTTTCCAATTTTTTAGAAGAGTTAGAGAATGATAGGTATTTATTCTTTGAAAGTTTGGTAGAATTCACTAGTGAAACCATCTATTCCTGGGGTTTGTTTTGGAGAGGTTTTTGATTATTTCAGATTTTTTTCATATGATCTCTCTGCTCAGATTTTCAGTTTCTTCCTGATTCAGACTTTAATGTTTCTGAGAATATGTCCATTTGTTCTAGATTATCCACTTGGTTGTTCTACAGTTGTGCTTAGTGCTCTTTTATGACACATTGTATTTCTATAATGTTTGAGTAACTTCCCTTTTATCTGTATTTATTTTGTTTTTTCTTTTTGTGTGTGCATGTGACTAAAGGTTTTTCTACTTTGTTAATCTTTTCAAACAACCAGCTCTTAGTTTCATTAATCCCTTTGATTGTCCTTTTGATCTCTATTTTATTTTGGTCTAATTTTTGTTAGGTACTTCTCTTTATGATTTTTGACTTTATTTTTCCTTCTTTTTTCTAGGTTCCAGAAGCTCTCTAAACCTTTTCCTTTTGGATTTTAATTTAGACTTCATTCCATAAGCTTGACTGACTAACTCATTGGCCAGTGGCGATTGTTTCTACCTCTATCCCCAATCCCTTCTGCAAAGGAGGGGTAAAGGACTGAAAGTTCTATTCCTCTAGTTACATAGCTTTACTGGAAACTAGCCACTATCCTTAGATTTTCTTCATCACTTACCTCATTATTATACCAAAAGGAACTTTCTTTGCTTTTATCACATGAGTTTAGGGCTTGGAATGAAAACCTAATGTATCTTTTTTATCAATCATAATATGACTGAGATCTAATCTATAACAATCAGAGTTCTTGGTTGTAGAGATACTCCAATAAAGAAGAAAAAGTCAGTGGTTGTGCTTGACTTTGATTCTGGTGGGGGATTAGGTGTTAAACCCATCTACATACATAATACTTTTAAATTGTTAGTATATTGAAGAAAAACAAAGCAAGGAACATTTATGGGGAATGAGAACTATTTTAATTAATTAAATTTATATTTATTATTTATTCATATTTAATTTAATTTATTTAATTAGGGACATAAGAGAGAGTCTGTCTAAGAAGGTGTCATTAGAACGGTGTTAATTATAATAGAAAAATAGAGAAAAAACCTACAAAGGGCTCCAAGGAAATTTGGGAAGTGTTGAATGTGTTTATTACCTTAACTGTGGTGATGATGTCATAGGTGTTTGCATTGTCCTCACCAGTTTATACACATTAAATATATGCAGTTGAACAGCAACAACAAATCCTTCAAATATCTCCATGTAGAGAATTCTGAATGAATTCTGATGCATCTGGGAAAGGGAAATTCATACTACAACTGAAATTATAATGATATATAATTTTTTCATGAATTTTAAGTGACAAAAGAAGTTAAAAACCTTTACAACATATTATATCAATTTTGTATAAGGTGCATGTTTATAATAGATGACAATATACTACATAGAACGAAAGATAGGAAGACTATACTTGAAAATATTAACAGTGGTTACTTTTCTACACAGAGGTTATGAATAATTTTTATTCTCTACTTTTAGAAAATACATTTGTATTTTCTAATTACTGTGCAATCAGTAGACATGGTACCATATAAAGCAATTAAGAAAAAATAAAAAATATATTATTTCAAATATCTTCCCTCTGACCCTGTTATCTTCCTTTGACTTCCTTTGACTTCCACCAGGCAAATTCTTTGACTTACTTCTTATAGCTGTCATGGTGCATGACATACAATATGTTGATGTGATTGAATAAATACATAAAAACGTGAAAAAACATAAAGAACGATGTTTATTGAGAACTTCCCTTGTGCCGGGTATAATACTGGATGCCTTAACATTGTTATTCCAAATAACTTCTGCAGCAGTCATGCGAGAGAGGAATGGAGCTATTTTTCATGACTAGAACAGAGTCTTAGTAAAATCCAATAGCTGGACTGTGGGGAACTGGCATTCACACCAAGGCTGTTCCATTGGAAAATGTTGTCTCCATTTTATTTCCTCCCACATTCCACCCCCACCCCCATGAATATGTGACCCATAAAGTAAATTTAGAGAAAAGGTATTTTTAGGCAAGTGCTTTGCATCCGAGAAGTAATTTTCTCCTTTATTAGCAATAACGTGAACAAAAAAGAATAAGAATAGTAAAATACTAAGATACTAATAATATTCAAAATATGGAGACAACCTTGATGTGATTGTCTGGCAACATTGAAAAAGCACTAAATTTTGTGGAACTAAGTTTTAATCTCAGGTCAGTAGCCCCAACTATGACAGCTTTATGCAGTAAATACCTTTTTTGTTAAGGAAAGGTGCAGTTAGGAATTAAGGCGGGTAGGCAGGAGAGAGGAAGAAGAAGCATTTGTTTATGTTCAGTTGTTCACATTAGTTGTTCCCCCTGGACCTGGGACTTCAACCCAGGGCCTGCACTCCTTCAGAGGCAATTGACTAAATCGTTACTCCACCAGCTCACACCTATTTTGTTTTTCATTTAGTTGTTCTTCATGATTTTTTTGTAAGCCCGTTTGACAATAAGAGGCAGAGACAAGGGAGCCAGATGGGCTGTAGGTGAGACTCCATTTGCCCAAGTGCAGGCCGAGAAAGCTCCTTTCAGAGAAGAGGGTAAAGCAATCCATCCAATGCTGAGGGAAAGAGGTTTTTAAGGGAAGTTTCTGACAAGTACTGCAGGAGGGTGAGGGGTGGTTAGGGGTGGAATCTTGATAAGGCCACCTAGCTTGCTGTTGATAGCAGGGTAGGGAGTCTTAAGAGGAAGGTCTGTCCTTGACTTCAATAAACGGTAGACGGGAGGGGTTGAATAACATCTGGTCTTGTTTCAAACTGCAAAGCGTTTCATTTTTCATGCTTGCCTGGAAAGTGACAACTTTTGGTTTTTTGTTTTCTTTTGTCTTCTGTCTCACTTTTCTCCCCAGGCTTGGGGACACAAACCTGGGTCCTTGAGATTGTATGTGAACTCTAGAAGGTGGGAGGCAATGGACCTAACTGCTACTCCACCAGAGTGTGCCAGTAAATATAGTTTTGACCGTGTGTAAGAGTTCTCAAAAATAGTGGCTTAAAAAGCTATAACTTGAAAGAGGATTCAAGATGGCAAACTGTTAAGATTTTGAGCTCATCTCCTCTCCTCCCCATAGACACAGCAAAGCAATATCAGCTTGAAATCTTCAAACGATGATAAGGAATGGGGACCAATAACTCCATAAATAGAAAGGACACTCATCTTCATAAAAAGTAGAAGTCAATGTGTCTTGTCATCATGATATGCTGTTTGGTGACCCTAACATCCTTGAGGGAGAGAGAAGTGATAAGGACACTCTCCCCAAAACTAAAGAACATGAGCCCTTCAGGGGAGGCGATCATACCTGTGAACTGGCTTTGAGTCTTTGAACCAAAAACCTTGAGGTATGGAAAAAGTATTATCCTCCTTGGAATCAAGACAAGGCTTCCAGGTAGTGCTTTGGAGGAGGGTTCCAAGGGAAAACACCTGCCTGCTCAACCATTAGCACACATATACAAATTATTTGTGGTCACAGTCTGGTTCTTAAGGCTGCCTGAGATAGACAGCTAAATCTGTAACAGACAGCTCAGTGATTCCTACCAAAAAATTTATATTCTCTGGCTCTCTCAGGGAAGATCAAGAGATTCCATTGAAATAGAAGTTCCTGCCTGTCTGGGGCTACTGCTGGACAGCTTTGCTATTAGTTTGATACTTACTAGAGCTTCAGCCCCCAAGCCTCCAGGGCTTATTTGCCACTCCTTGCTGGGAGTATTGCTCCTTTGGAGGACTAAGTAATTTTAAAAGGGGATTGTGCTTTGTGTTCTCTCTGTTTCTCTCTCTCCCTCCCTCCTCCTGTTTGGAACAGTGACCTGTTTGTGGAATGGGCCCCAACTCTGAGTCTGCTTCCTTTGCTTGTTTTTGGTGCCTGAGATTCTGGGGAAAACTTCTGCTTTACAAACCCAAACTTCAGACCTATAGAAGGAACACTTGATCCTGAACACTGTGCTGGCTTCAGAGCTCCAACAAGGCTAATGAATGCTGAGATTATACGACTAAAGAAAGCCCAGAATTCTGCACTAACAGCCCAGAGCAATACTGTGCAATTTGATACTCTAACACAAGGACTTTAGACCAGAGAAGCCTAACCCATAAAAATAAATACAGAATGTCAAGTAGAAAGAGGAGACAGAGGACTGCATGTGAATCACTACATGTGAATTATTTCAAAAGAAATAAGTAAACTACCTGATAAAGACTTTGAAGTAGTTTTTTGATACTAAAGTAAAAAGAATAATGGAGGAACAGAGAACAACAAGAAAGAAAAAGAACACAGTAGCGAGCTAAAAGAACACAATAATGAACTCAACAGTAGGCTGGAAGAAGCTGTTAATTAAATTAGCAAATTACAATATAGGGAAATGGAATACACTCAAACAGACTCAGAATGTACTCATAAGAGAAAAAGAAATTGCAAGAAATAAAGATAGCATACAAAATCTATGGGATAAAATCAAGGGGAAGAACACATTATAAGAGTATCAGAAGGAGAAGAGAGAAAGTGTGATAGAAACCATATGTGAAGAAATAATAGCTGAGAATTTCCTTAATTTGAGGAAAGAAACAGACCACCTGATACAAGAAGTTCAAAGAGTTTCAAACAAAGGAAACTGAAACAGGTCTACACAAAGAATTTTTAAAGCAGCTAGAAAACGAAAAACAAATGGCATAAACAGGAGGCCCAATAAGACTGTCAGCAGATTTCTCAGCAGAGACTTTGCAAACTAGAAAGGAATAGCATTATAGGTTCATAATACTGAGAGAAAGGGATTTTCAATGAAGGATAATCTACCCTGCTAGATTATCATTTAGAATTAAAGGAATGATAAAAAGACGAACAAAAGCTAAAGGACTTCATCACCACTAAATTACTCTTGGAAGAAATACTAAAGAAATTTCTATAAACTGAAAAGAAACCCATTTAGCAGCTAGATATCAAAAATAAAGAATGTGAGGAGGAGAAAGAGTGAAAATATGGACTGTTGTAATGAGCTCTAGAGTATCTTGCTCAGAAAGAGCATGTTAAATGCATAGAAACTTTATGTGAACACCAGGGTAACATCAAAACATCCTAAAATGCTACCATGAATAGCTATATGTCAATAAATTGGGCAACCTAGAGGATATGAACAGATTTTATAATCATACACCTACTAACCTTGAATGAGGAAGAAGTGAAAAACTGGAAAAGACCTATCACAATCAAGGAAATTGAAGAAGTAACCAAAAGAGTCGCCCAAAATAAAAGACCTGGATCAGACGGCTTTACTGATGAATTTTACCAAACCTTCAGAGAATAATTAGTACCTATTCTTCTTAAACTTTCAAAAATCAAAGAGCAAGGACCACTCCTGAATAATTTCTGTGAGGTCAACATTATATTGATACCAAAATCTGATATCAATGTCACAAGAAACAAATTACAGACTGGTGTCTCTCATGAAAAACACTCAACAAAACTTCAGTGAACTGAAGCCAGCAATACATCAAAAGGATAATCGCCATTACCAAGTGGGATTTATCTCAGGAATGCAAGGGTGGTTCAACTTATGCAAATATATTGATATAGTATACCTCATCAACAACATCAAGAAAACATATGATCATATCAATAGATTCATTTGACAATATTCATCACATACTTATAAGAAATCTACTTAAAATTGGGTCAGAAGGAACATACCATACAATAGTAAGTCTATAAATGATAAACCTACAGACTTCATCATACGCAGTTGTAAAAATCTGAAAATATTCTCTTTAAGATTAGAATGAGACAAGGCTGTGCATTCTCACCACTGCTGTTTAACATACTTGACAAATCCATGCCAGAGCAATTTAACAAGAAGAAATAAAAGAAATCTAAATTGGAAAAGAAGAATTAAAACTGTCACCATTTGCAGAAGACACGATATAAAGAATCTACCAAAAAAAACCTGTCAGAATGAATGACTACAGTAAAGTGACAAGTTGCAAAATGTACAAAAACCTTTTGCATTTTATATGCAACAGGAAATAATGAAATCATACCTAACTGCAAGGGAGACTGGCACATATATTCCTTATTCTGAGCATTCATGCCACCAACTAGCATTTAGGGTTTCTCTGAGAGCAGATATATTGAGATTCTTATAAACATAGTCTATAATCACTTTTTAAAATCATTAAAAATCTGTTTATTCAAATAATGTATTTATTTTAGTATTTTTAGTAGTAATATTTCTTTTGTTAATAATAATAATTTTAGGATATTGAAATAGTATCTCAGTCTGTATTTAGTATCATACCATAAGAGTTTGTGTCCTTTACCACCATCTTTTCCACTCTTTCCCTTCCTCTCCCCTACAATCTCTCTCCACCCTCCTGTAATCATAGTGTTATGTCTTGTTATTTTTGTTTGGATGTATATGTTCATTTGTTCTATTTAACTTTATTCTACATAGAGTGAATCCATCCTGTATTTCTCTTTTTCTTTCTGACATATCATTTAACATAATCCCATCCAGTTCCATCCAGATTGTTGCAAAGAGCACAATTTCATCTTTTTAAACAGTTGCATAAAATTCCATTGAGTATATACCACAGTTTCTTTATCTAGTCATCTATCGATGGGCATTTAGATTATTTCTGTGTCTTGTCTATTGGGAACTGTGCTGCTGTGAACATAGGGTCGCAGATTTTTTTTCTGAATAGAGGTTTATGGCCAAGTGGGATTGCTGGGTCAAATGATAAATCTATCTTTATTTTTTAAAAGAATCTATGTACTTTTCCCAAAGAGGTTGCACCAATCTATATTCACACTAATAGTGTAGGATGATTACATTTTCCTCCATATCCCCTCCAAAACCTGCTATTTCTAGTCTTTTTGATATAGGCTATTCATGGTGGTCTGAGGCAGTATCTCTGTGGTTTTATTTGAATTTCTCTGTTGAAGTAGAACATTTTTTTCAGGTGTCATACATCATCTATGTGTCTTCTTTAGATAGGTAATATATTCAGTTCTTTTACATACTTTCGAGTGGATCATTTGCTTTTTTATTCCTGAGTTGTGTAAATTCTTTGTGTATTTTGGAGATTAAGCTCTTATCCGATGTATGTTATGAGATTATCTTCTGCAGTGCTTTGGGTTGTCTTTTTGTTTTGGTGGTGTTTTTGTTTTGTTTTTGTAGTGCAGGAGCTTTTAAGTTTGTAGTCCCAATTGTTTAGTTTTGCTTTGTTTTCTTTGGCAGTTGCTCTTTCTCCCACAAAGATATCTTAGAGGTTGAAGGCATGTAGTGTTTTCCCCATAATTTCTTATAAGTCTTTTAAGATTTTGGGTCTTATGTCTAGGTCTTTGATCCATTTTGTGTTAACTTTTATGTATGGTGATAATGAATAATCTGGTTTCATTTTTTTTGCAGAAGTCTTTGCAGTTTTCCCAATACAATTTGTCGAACAGATATTCCTTACTCCATTGTATGCTCTTGGCAAATGTGTCATAGATAACTGTCCATAAAGGTGTAGCTTTATTTCAGGATCCCAATTTGATTCCACTGATTGATGTGTCTGCTTTTATTTCAGTACCATATTATTTTGATGATGATTGCTCTGTAGAATAGTTTTAAGTCAGGGAGTGTGATTCCTCCATAATTCTTTTTTTAAACCTTAGGATAACTTTAGCTATTCATGCCTTTTGTGGTTCCATACACATTTCAGTTTTCTTTGCTCCATTTCCTTGAAAAATATCCCTGGGTTTTGATGGGAATTGCCTTAATCCTATATATTGCTTTGGGTACAATGGCCATTTTTTACTATATTGATTCTTCTAATCCATGGACATGGAATGTTTTTCTATATCTTTGTGTTTTTTTTTGTTTCTTTTTTTAAGGTCCTGTACTTTTTCATTGTGAAGGTCTTTCACCTCTTTTATTAAGTTTATTCCCAGGTATTTGATCTTTCTTGGTGCTATTTTGAGTGGGATTTCTATCATAATCTCTTTTTACTGTATTTCATTGTTTGCATATAGGAATGGTTCTGACTTTTCATTGTTGATTTTATATCCTGCTGCATTGCTGTATTCATTTATTGTTTCTAGAAGGTTTTAGTGAGGTTTAAGATTTTCTAGGTATAATATCATGTCATCTGCAAATAGTGATAGTTATTATTCTTTTCTAATTTGGATTTCTTTAACCTCTTTTTCTTGCCTTATTGCTCCTACCAAATCTTCCAGAAATAAATTGAATATTAGTAGAGATAGTGGGCAACCTTGTCTTGTTCCATGTCTTAGAGGAAAGGTTCTCAGTTTTTCACCATTGATTATGATGTTGACAGTGTGTTTATAATATATCGCTTTTGCTGTGTTGAGGCTTGTGTCTTCTATTCCTGTTTTGTGAAGATTTTTAACATGAGTGGGCATTACATTTTGTCAATATTTTTTTCTGCGTCTGTTGAGATAATCAAATGTTTTTTATTTTCACTTTGTTGATGCAATGTAATACATTGATTTATTTGTGTATGTTGAACCATCCTTGCATCCCTGGAATTAAACCTACTTGAACTAGACCATGTTGTAAAATTTTTGAATGTGCTATTTTACTGTACGTGCCAGGATTTTGTTGAGGATTTTTGCATCTGTATTAATCACTGATACTGGTCTGTAGTTTTCTTTTTTCATACTGTTTTGTCTAATTTTGGGATCAGTGTAATATTGACCTTGAGACTGTATTTGGGAGTTTTCTCTCCTCAAGTTTGTGGAAGAGTTTAAGGAAGATGGGGATTCTTCTTTGAATATTTGGTAGAATTTACTGGTAAAGTCATCTGGACCCGGGCTCTTGATTTG
Organism: Solenodon paradoxus; assembly: GCA_004363575.1. Lineage (NCBI taxonomy): Eukaryota > Metazoa > Chordata > Mammalia > Eulipotyphla > Solenodontidae > Solenodon > Solenodon paradoxus. The sequence goes on along the minus strand of RJWH01005729.1, from coordinate 37,648 downwards.
GGGGAGTTATTTTTATTTTTTTATTTTTATTGCTACTTCAACTTCTGTGCTTGCAATAGGATTGTTTAAGTTGTCTGTGTGCTCTTGGTTCAGTTTTGAGAGGTTGTAGGACTCTGGAAACCTGTTCATTTATTCATGATTGACAAAATTGTTAGTATGTAAGTATTCATATTAGTCTGTTATGGTCCTTTGCATTTCTATGATGTTAGCTGTAATCTCACCTTTTTCATTTTTCATTTTTGTCATTGGCATTTTCTCTCTTTTTCTTAATGGGTCTAGCTAGGGTGTATCAATTTTGTTTACTTTTTAAAGACCCAGGTCTTGAATTCATTCATCATTTGGATGCTCTATTTGTTTTCAATTTCATTTATTTCTTTTCCAGTTTTTATTTCCTTTCTTGTGTTGATTTTTAGTTTTGGTTGTTCTTCCTTTTCCAATTCCCTCAAGTGTGTAGTTAGATATCTAATTTGGGCTCTGTCTTGGTTTTTGATGTGCGATTTTATGTCTTTAAATTTTTCTCTCAGAACAGCTTTTGCCACATTTCACATGTTCTGGTAGCTCATATCTGAATTTTCATTTTTTCCAGATGTCTTAATTTCATCGATGATCCAGGAGCTGTTCAGAAACCTGTTGTTTAATCTCTACATCTTTGTGACTCTTCCGGTTCATTTCTAATTTCACCCCTTGTGGTCAGAGAAGATGTGGTCTATGATTTCAATCTTGCTAACTTTGCTGAGACTTGTTGTGTGTCCCAGGCTCTGGTCTACCTTTGAGACTGTTTCATGTACACTTGAGAATAAAGTATATTCTTTTTTGTTGGGGTAGAACACCGTGCTTATGTCTGTTAGGTCTCTGTGATCTAGTATTTTAATTAGGGCCCTGGTTTTTTTTGCTGATTTTCTGCCCGTGTTATCTATCTATTGATGTAAGTGGAGTGTTAAAGTCCCCTGCTAATGTGTCATTCTCAATGCCTCACTTTAGCTGTCAGTATTTGTTTTATATATTTAAGTGGTCTGCACTGGGTGCATATATGTTGGTGATAATTATTTCTTCTTGATGGATTGCTCCCTTGACCACAATGTGGTATCTGTCTTTGTCTCCTAATACTTTTTTAGTTGGAGGTTTGTTTTGTCTGATATTAGTATTGCTGATCCTAATTTCCTTTCATCACTGTTGCTTTGATAGATTTCTCATAGCTGTTGACTTTCAACTTATGTTTATATTTGAATCTAATATGAGTTTCTTGTAAGCAGAATATTGATGGGTCCTCTTTTTTGAGATTTCCAGCCAATCTGTGTCTTGGTGCATTCAGTCCATGCACATTTAGGGTGATGCTTGAAATGTAGAGCTTTATTTCTATCATTTGAGCCTTTGTTTTCTGTGCTTCCGTAACCTTGTAAGGGCTTTATATCATTCTGTGATTGTTTAGGTATCCCTAAATATACCACATTTTAAATTATTTGGGAGAAATATTCTACTTTGGGGAAAGAAGATCTATAAATGATAATATTGACTATTTTAGAAGTGCTGTTTCACTTAGTCCTATTATAGAAACAAACTCTCAACGTAGGATAAAGAGAAAAAAATGATTATATCCAGCAATGCTTCTTAAAAATCTTCCAGTGGGAACAATATCAAGTGATATTTGATAAGGCTGCAGTAGGAGCTATTAAATTCTTACCTTATATGATATTAAATAGCAAAAAAGTCATTTAAAACTGTTGAAAAGGGTGTCAGTCTGTGCCTAATGAAGTTGAAAAGACTTTTTCAAGAGTAATTGTATAGAGTATTATTTTCTTCAAAGCTGCCTTCCATTTTAGGTGAGCAAAACTTCAAGCAAGACAGAATTTATCCCTGCTTCATATTCTTTATGCAATTTAAGGGAGAATTAAATTTTAGTACTCTGATTTTTTTGAGACTCATCCAACACTTTTCTAGTTGGAATCTAATCCATTTTTCTGAGATAGTATGGTCTGAGAAGTTGTCCATGGTTGTATAAGAGAGACATTAAAGGCAGAACAACTTTCCCTGGAAATGATGGCTGCGTATCCAAAATGGAATATTTTATAGTAAGTACTGGTAATAATTTTGTCTTTATATTCAGTGCACCACTTGGATGGTTAAAGTTAATAGGTATAGTAATATTATTTATTAAACATAAAACAAACAAAATATTGAAATTTAGGACCTCCTTTTAACATTTTATCTATATTTTTACAAAAGGTTACGTTTCCATAGGGGCCTGATTGTAAATGACATAGGTGATAATTTGTTTTCTAACATTCGAATGAATAATCAACATTTTTTTAACTTAGTGTTTTGTATGTCACAAATTTTAAGCCAAAATGAGGTTTGATTTTATTTTTAACCAGTGATTATTAGAGATAGGAAATCAAATTAAACACAATCATTGTTCCAGGTCTCATTTATTCTTGTTAACATTGCCATTTTTTCCATTCTTCACTCATTTCCATTCATTTCCATTCTTCACTCATTTATTCATTCTGCAATTTCCTTGAACACTTATCGGCTAACTATGTAATTAAATTGTGTTAAAGGCATTACTATTGAAAATATTGTTTCCCTTCTTATTTTGGATAGGTAGTTATATCTTTGCCTGTGTTTATCCCTAGTGTATTGCTGGTAGTTTGTATCTTCAGTGCTATTTTTATTTATGAACTTATTTGAACTCCAGTTCTTCTAGAAATTTTTTTTCTGTACATGAAAAAATTTATCAATGACCCACCTGCAGGAAGATTTGTTGGTATAACTAAGCCTTCCTACAGGCCTGTAGGTGCTGGATGCTAGTGGACAAGCTTTTACAGAGTGCTTGCTGGAGGTCAGGGAGAGTGGAGAGGGAATTGGAAATTATTAGAACATGTGGTTTTGTTCCTGCTTTTAAAGTTAGTAAAAGACAAATTCATTTCATATAACATTCTTCTAAGTCTAACTTTCAATTGAGACAGAACTGTCTGACTTGATTAAGTGACAGGTTTGTTTGTAAGCATTTTATAAATAAACTCATCTTAGGAATGTGGCCACTTAGAAGATGACACAGGCTTCTGCTTTCCAGAGGCGGTGGTCTCCGAGGTCAGCGTGACATGACTAAGGGACATAAAAATGACATAAGATCAAGAAGAGTGTCTGTGGGTATCACAGGACTTCAGAAATGTGACTGGAAAGTGAGGCTGTGCTGGGGGCACTTCCACCGGGATTCTCTGCTTTCTTCATTCTTGGTGGAGATGTGAAGTACAGCACAGTCTAGGAGGAGTTAATGTGAGGAAAGATAAACGATTGGAGGGATAAAACCAACGAAGACAAGGAAGGGCGACTTGTATTCATTTAGATTTATTTGCATTTATATTTATATTTAAATTATTTAAACTTAAAGCAAATTTCAGGACATTTATGGCTGTATTAGTTGATTTTCCAATAGTCTGGTTAATGGGAGGGTTGCAAAAAGAAGCATACAGTGAGCCACAGCAGGATTATTATATAAGAATCCCCGTAATGAAATAATTAGTGATGATGGGGTGATTTCTTTTTCAGTTATTGATATTCCATGGATGAGAGAGTCTAAAATGGGTCTGGGATGGTTAACAGTCATTCTGGAACATAAAATAAGCCTTGGCTGGGTTTTGAAGTAGTGTGCACCAAACAGCTCCAGGACATAGCCATTTCTGTTATGTAAAGGCTGGTGCAGAGGTGGATCTGCAGGCTACAGGGGTGGGGGCATGGGGGGCAGCACACATGTGCTGATGACGTGATCGTGATGACTGGGACAGACTCAGACACAGGGAGGGGATGATAGGAGTAGTGGGGAAACTGACCACGGAGACAGCCTTCTGCTGAAAGCTTGTGACCTGAAAGGAGAAAGAGGTTGCTGCAGATCTGCATGTGGCAGGCAGCTCATGCAGATCTGTGGAGCATTTAAATAGGGCTGTGACATGCCTAATATGTCTGATGTACAAAACAGGGATTCTGTAGTGCTCAGTGCCCAAACCATCCTCCGTAGCCTGTGAAGAGCGTATGTGAGTGCCACTTGGTCCGAGTTAAAATTGGGAAGGATGGAAGGACTCCTAACTTTAGAATTGAGAGAGAGAAGCAAGAGGGGCGCTGATGCAGGCAAAAGGTAATAGATATTATGAAAGATAGGAGTTTTCTGAGATACCTGGGCTTATTTTTAAAAACCACGTTTTAAGTTAGCGTTAACTCTGCTTAAAATTTTTTCTGCATAGTTTACCTATGAGAATAGACTTTCATAGGAATGCTAAGAAGGAAGCTGTGGAGTACTTTTTGTATCACGTAGGTTTCTCTTTCCTGGAGTCCTACACCAGGGAGATGATGCCCTCCCTGGAGCTGTATCCTGGGACCTTCCTCCTTGCCTCAGGGGAAGTTGAAAATGAATAGTCTGTGACTGGCCTCTGCTGGAGGCTTCGACTGTATGTGAGTGAGAGCGAGGAGCTCTGCGCTATCACCCTGGCCACTGCCTGTGCCAGATTTCTTAACTAGGCCTGTGGGTTCAGCATCTAGCCCAGGAGGCCGTGTGGCTGGAGAGGGTAGTTTTTTCACCTGGCTTCTACCAATCCTCCCTTCTTAATGCTTCTCATTTGTTCTGGATCTGCTCATCCCACCACCTGAAATTTATTCCTGATCATTAGAACAGACACCGCCCCAAAGTGTGACCCTATGCCTACTTCCCTTCTACTCTGATCATTGTATGTTGATGCCTGAACCAAATAGGGATTGCCGTTTGTCATTTGTGCTGTGACTCTGGGCTTGATGTTTAGGGAAATGGGGAGGTAAGCCCTTTTCACCTCACTAGGGCTTCTCTACTTTTTCCTAGTCAAGTCCACTGTTCTCATTTCTAGGAGAATGTAGGGTTATGACCAAGGTCAAAATATATATGATAGTAATGGTAACTGGGTAAGTAAGACATTCTGAATATAAATAACTTTTTCAAATTCTAGATATATTAATGAGGTAGTAGTCTAAGATAGTAATGGCTGAAATGTTTAAGTACTTCGAACATTCGTAGTAAGGCTGAGCTTTAAACTTATATGTATGATATTAGTATGCAGTCTCAGCAGGTTCTGTCCCTGCAATGGAAAAATATCACTTGTTGAAAGTAACAGACACAGCTGTTGAAAGTAACAGAAAATTTGATTTGTAACAAAGAGAAAAGTGGCAGGGTGAAACAAAGGAAAGTAGACTTTTCAAGGTAAGAGAAGCAGGTGGAGCTCAAGTGAAAACCCACACACACTTTACTAAGGTGCAGATATTTATGAGGGGTCTTTTCCTGTCCCCCTAACTCTACTCTAAGGGTGCTTCTGAGTGGGGATTTCTAGGAGAGAAGTGTCTTTTCCAAGAACATATATGTCCTTAAGTGCACAGGCTCACTACCAGACCCTCGTGCTAACAATAATACACGAATACTACTGTTTCATCTTTCTGCTTTTTTATGGAGTTAGATTTTGAGCTCAGTGGAACTAGACTATATCCAATGTGTCTGCCTTCTCAAGGTTTGACAGGTTTGGCACTTTCCTTTTCTTAACCAGGTCAGTGTGGGTATTCCTCATGTATACCTATCTATCTTTCTATCTATCTATTTATCTATCATCACCTATCTATCTATCCATTTATCCATCTGCCCATTTATCAAAAGCATAATCTTATCTGTTATCTGTCTTTCTATCTGTAAATAATATGGAAGAGAGAAGGGCAATTGAATTTTCTAATCTAGAATCAGATTAATGATTTGAGAGGAACATTGTACATTTTTAGAAGACCTAAAAAGATTAACGAATGCAGATTTGAAAGACCTAATACAGAAAAGAAAATACTGTCTGCACAAACATTCTGAACTAAGAACGTGAAAATGAAAGAACGTAAAAGATAAAGAAGAGGCTGAGAAGTTTGAAACATGCTAGATTATCAGTGGGAAATAGGAATACAATTTAGATCAGTTTAGCTTTAGGCATCTTAGTGAAGGTAAAGTGAATAAACCATTTCTGAATATAAGAGTCTGCTGTGGCCCAAGGTCATCTATGTGGAGAAAAAATGAAGCCTAGTGAGCAAGAAACTCTTAGCTTAATCCTTGCCACTCAGAATGTGGTCTGCAAAGAAGCAGCAGGAACATCCTATGTCCCTGAACTTAAGGCACCTCCCTTCCAGTTTATCGAAAGATTGTCTTTAGTTATCTGGATTACAGAGCTCTTTAGGGTCCATTACAGTTTGAGAAGCACTATTCTTATGATTATTAAATAACATCAGGTTTGATAAGTTTTTGGAGGCTATGGAGATCCTTGAGATAAAAGAGGAGATCAACCATGAAAAAATATAAAAAGCAGATGTGCGTTCTAGGCAAAGAGTTATTGCAGACTAAGGAATTACTGTGTAGTCCCAATGTTGAGTGTTTTAGAAATGTAACAAATGACCTGATTGACTCTTGCAGTGAGGAACTGAGACTATTAACAAGGAAGAAAACAGACTTTAGGGCAAGATGGCAGACTGTTAAGTTCTCCAACTCAATACCTCCCCACATGCATAAACAAGCAAACCAACACTCATTTTAGCAATGATAGCCTTTGGAAAGGACCAGAGACCAACCAACGTCTTCACAAAGAGAAACAGCATGCATCTTCAGAAATGGTAGAAACAAATCACTTCTAGCGTGCCTCTGCCCAATTCAGACACCCTGGGGCCACAGGGACAGACAGGTGATAGTCCCCCAGAGCTAATGGACTTTTGCTTCAGCAGGTACCTCCATACATAGGAATTGGAATTTAGTCAGTGAACCAAAAATCTCAGCATGGAATGGAAAGAGGGAAAGCCTCCTTGTGAACTGACCCTCTCCTTCCTCAAGGTGCCAGATTTTAAGAAATTGTCATTAAAACAAAAAGACATTCTGATGACTGGGAGAATATATTTGTACAAATATCTGACAAGAGCTTAATATTCAAAATATTTAAAGAACTCATAAAACTCAACAACAGAAAATCACACAACCCAATTAAAATATGAGCAGAAGAATTGGAGAGGCTTTTCTCCAGTGAAGACATGCAGGTGGCCAAGAGGCACTGAACAGGTGCTCTTCCTTCACTGCTATGAAGGAAATGCATATCAAAATAATGACCTATAACCTTACAACTTTGAGAATGGCTGTTATCTAAAAGACTGGATGCTGTAAATGTTGGTGAGGATGCAGAGAAAAGGGAACACTTTTATCCTGCTGGTGGAAGTGTAAGGTACCACCTCTATGGAAAGCAGTATGGAGATGCCTCAAAATAATGAGAATGGAAATTCCATATGACCCCCTCATCCCACTTTTGGGTATTTACCATGAAATCACCAAACACTAATCTGTGGAATGCACCCCCATGTTTACTGTTGCATTATTTACAATAACCAAGAATTAGAAACCAAGTGTCCATTGTCAGATGGATGGATTAAGAAGATGCTGCATACATACCCAATGGAATACTATACTGTTCTAAAATTTAAGTCCATGTAACAACTTGGATATAACTAGAGAGGATTATAGTAAGTGAAATGAGTCAGTAGGAGAAAGACAAGTACCAGACTTGTCTCATGTGAATATAAAGAACAAAGTGAATGAATAGACAAAATAAAAATGAACCTTTGGACATTGGCAATAGAACTGAGGTTGCTAGCAGGTTTGGTGAGCGCATCTAATGGACAGTGGTAGAGAACTTTTGATAATTTGGAGGTGGATGAGATGTGTTGTCTTATCTTTGATGATTGCTGATCTCTATATATGGACTTATATTATTATGTAAATAAGTTACTTCAAAATATATTATAAATCCAAAAATAAAGAGAATGTTATTAAGAGAAAATATAACTACAAAACTGAAGAAGTCAGAAGATTAGTAATCCTACATTCAAGCTAAATTTTTTAAATTTGATGTTTAAAAGAAGGATTGAAAGAAAAATTTTATGTACCTAACATGATTACAGTATAGGAAAGAGTGGTATTTGGTTTGTAACAAAGCAGTGAAAGAGTTTGCTGACTTTGTCTCTCTAGGCATGTTATGAATAAATTGCATAAACCTCTTAAAATATGAAGTGACCTTCTGGGGACAGGTGAGACAGAATTTCTACTCTGACCCAGCCTAACCGGAGCTGTTTCTGGAACTATGCTTCTCACTAACAGTTATCATCATCATTCCTCAAAGGTGGTCACCAGAACTCATGAAGTCACAGTCCCTGGGTGGGGAGGAAACTGCAGATGGTTCTCATCGTAGAGGTGAGCTCAGCTATTTCAGTGAATCTCTTGAAAAGTTCTGAATCAGAAGTCCCTCTGTTACTGAAGCACTGAAATACCAGGCTTCATTACAACCTTCCTTTCTGTTTCAGTTAAGAATCTGGTGACAGAGAAGCTCCAGATTCTAAATTACAGCTTAAATTTCATATCTTTTAAAAAAACCTCATTTTTGCGTGTCACCAGTGCATTCTCACTTGCATTTCTGCAGAAGTTGTTCTTTCCCCTGAGATGATCTCTCTCTTCTATGCTTGGAGAAATCCTTTAAAGCTCTGCTGATTCTTCAAAATCTGATACAAATATCAGTTCCTCTGGGAATAGTTCCTTGACTCCCCTCCATTACAAACTCTTATCACCAACTGGCAACTCCTTCCTTCCCCTCTTTTCTACTTATAATGTTACAGAAAACATTTTATTTTAAAGGTAATAAACACGCAACATTAAGTAATGAAAATATAAAACAGTTATTAAGAGAATAAAAATTTTTCATATACTATTTCATATGTATTATTAATATTTTACTATAGGTTTTATCTAGTTCTTCTCTGCTACTTTCCTTCCCTTCGAATAGAAAGGAAACTTAACTATTTTTCTCGAGTATTTTTTTAATCAAATGTTTTGAGGTATGATTTAACTCAACAAATGCACCCATTTTCGTGCACAACTAGATGTTTTGATAAATGTATGTACTGTTAAAACCAATGCCTCAATCAAGATATATAAATATCTCTGTCTCCTCAAGAGGAGATGAATGACAGATTCACTCTTGCTCCTTGAAATAGTCTCCCTGGCAGCTCCTAGTCATAGGAAACCACTACGCTGGTTTTTGTCCCTGGAGATTAGCTTTGTCTGTCCTCGGACTTTGAATGAAATCATACTATATATATTCTTTTGTGCCTAGTTCTTTTACTCAGCATGTTTTTGTAATTGGTTTAGATTGTTTCAGACATTAGTAATTTTCTCCTTTTTTTAAAAGGGTTATTTCACAAATATTTTATCACCTTTATATTCTTATTGATATTATTACTGGGATCCATTTTCATTTCTTGTTATCCCTACTAGTGAATTTTTTTTTAAAGGAAAGACGCAGACAGAATGAGGAGGAGGAAGAACTTTATTTTCATTTAGTTGTTCACATTGGTTGTTTCCCCTGCTCCCAGATCTTGAACCCAGGACCTTGGGATGTATGTGGGACTGCTCCCAGGTGTGCTAAACTGCTAGACCACCATGATGCACCCCAAATGTTTTTGCTAATAAACTTTATTTTTAGATTATTTTTCGGCTTACAACAAATCAAGCAGAAAGTTTAGAAAATTCCCATAATGACCCCTTACACTCCCAACAAAGTTTCCTCTCATTAACATCTTGTATCATTGTGGTACTTTGTGATAACTGATGAACCATTCATGATACAGCATTTAAAATAAAGTCGAGAGTTTGCATTGAGATTCACTCATTAAGTTGTACATTCTCTGGGTTTTCATAAACAAATGTATATTGACATGTATTCACTGCTCCCTATTATACAAACTAGTTTTACTGCCCGAAACTTTTCTGGGCTTCACCTATTCCTCCCTCCTCTCCCCGGCTTGCCATTAAGCCTCTGGCAAGCGCCCATCTTTTTACTGTCTAGATAGGTAGCTTTTCCTTTTTCAGAATATCTTACAGTTGGAGTCATGCAATGGGTAGTCCTTTCAGATTAGCTTTTTTTATTTAGCAATATGTGTTTAAGGTGCTGTGTCTTTTTGCAGTGTGTTAGCTCATTTTTTTAGTGCTAAGGCAGTTCTTGGATATTCCAACTGTTTATCCATTGGTTTTTGAGGGATATATTGGTTACTTCCAGGTTTGGGTTGTTATAAAGATAATATAAACACCAAGTGCAGGTTTTTAATGTGGATGTGTTTTCAGCTCATTTGCATAAATACCAAAGGGTGCAATTAAATGTGCTTTATGGTAAGTGAATGCCTAGTTTTGTCAGAAACTGCCAAACTTTCTCAAACTGAATGCCATGTTGCATTCCCACCAGCAATGAATGAGAGTCCTTGTAGCACCACACATTCATCAGCATTTCGGATGATACTGTCATTCTTTTGGACTTTAGCCATTCTAATGGTTATGCAATGGTATCGATTGTTTCAATTTGCATTAATTTGTAGGCATGATATTGAGTATCTTTTCATATGCTTATTTGCTGCATGTATTAGTTGATGAAGTGCCTGTTCAGATTTTATTCTATTTTTCATTTATGCTATTTGTTTTCTTATTGTTGAGATTTTAAAGGTTTTGTATATTTTGAATACAAATCCTTTATCACATACGTGTTTTGCAGAGATTTCTCCCCATCTGTGACTTATCCTTACATGGTCTTAAGTGTTTTTCATAGTTGTTAATTTTAATGAAGTCCAGCTTATTAATTATTTAATTTATACATAGTGCCTTTGATGTTGTATCTAAAAAGTCATTGCCAAATCAAGGACAGCTGTGTATTTTCACTTATGTAGCCTTCTGTTTGACTTTTAGGTTTGTGATGCATCTTTAATTAATTTTTAGTGAAAGGCGTAAGATTTGCTTCCAGATTCCTTTTGTTGTTGTTGCTACATGTGGTACATTCCTTTTTATTGCTGAGAAGTGTGCCTAAATAGATATGAGTATACTGAATTTTGTTTGTCATTCATCTTGTGGTAGACATACCCATTTCAGGGCAAATTTGAATAAAACTGCCAAGGGATTCATGTAAAAGTATTTATATAAGACATATGTGATTGTTTCTCATAGGTGAATAACCAGGCTAGAAGTGGCTCGGTTATATGGTAAATGAGCTTTTATTTTTTTGAAAAATAAAACCCTGTCAATGCATTTTTAAAGTGGTTGTACCATTTTATACAGCTTCTATCAATGTATAAGAATTCTTTTATTTGACTAGTCTCCACATCCTTGCAAACATTTAATATGTTTAACCTTCATTAATTTTAGACATTCTAATGTATAGTTGCATCTCATTGTGATTTTAATTTGTGTTTGTGTAATGGCTACTGATTTGGGGCATCTTTTTGTGTGGTTATTGACCATTCTTGCAACTGCTTTTGTGAAATGTCTGTTAGATATTTTGCATATGTTATGGGTTGTTGTCTTATTAAATTTTAAGAGCTCTTTCTATATTTAGATAGAAATACTTCACCAACTATGTGCAGTATAAATGTCTTTTTACATATTTGTGACTTTTGTTTTTATTTTCTTGATGACATCTTTTGAGAGTAGCAGTTTTCAATTTTGATGACACTCAATTATCCTTTTTCATGGTTAGTGCTGTTGTGTATTGGCTCAGAAATCTTGGCCTACTTCAAAATTGCAATGCTATATTCGATGTTTTTTTCTAGAAGATTTAGAATTTTAGCTCTTAGATTTAGATCTGTAATTTATTTAGAGTTAATTTTAAAATATATTTATTAAGGTAACTTTTATTTATAAAATTACAGAAACCCACATGTGCAGATTACGATTCATCAAATATATGACTACATACCACTCTCATCACCAAATTACCAGAGTCCTTCCTTCACTGTTGTCCATTGGACCCTACCACCCCTTGCTCCTACCCACCACTCTCTTCCCTGCTGGTAACTGCAGTCCTGTTGTCAGTGTCCAAAGGTTGATTGAAAAGAAAGTTTTTCAACAAATGGTTCTGGGAAAACTGGACAGCTACATGCAAAAAGATGAATCTAGAACACTCTCTAACATCATACACAAAAGTTAGTTAAAAATAGTTAGAGACTTGGATATAAGACCAGAAACCATAAACTACTTAGAAGAAAACAGGCGATCTGTTAAATGACATCAGACTTTGAAAAGGTCTTTAGGGACTCAATCCCAGTGGCAAGGGAAACAAAAACAAAAAAGAAAATCAGACTGCATCAGACTAAAACGCTTTTACATAGCGAAAGAAAATAGCACCCAGATGTAAACTTCTACTGACTGGGAGAATAGATCTGAAAATTATACATCTGACAAGGGTTTAATATCAAAATATATAAAGAATGCATACAACTCAACAACAGAAAAACAAATGAGTCAATAAAAATGTGCAAAAGAATTGAGTAAATTTTAATACAAAGCACTAATCAGGAGAAGTATATGCGTTCCTGTGTTGATAGCAGCCCAATTCACAATAGCCAAGACATAGAAAAATCCAAAGTGCCTGTTGGCAAATGACTGAATAAAGAAGCTGTGGTATATATACTCAATGGAGTGTTATGGAGCTATTAAAAAAATATGAAATCATGTCTTTTACAACAAACTGTATGGAACTGGAATTGTTTATGGTAAGTGAAATAAGCCAGAAAGAAAAAGGTAAGTACCAGATAGTTTTACCCATATGTGGAATATAAAGAAACAAAATAAATGAATAGACAAATCTCAACACAATTCACAAGAAACATGGCTATGAGTACCAGGGAGATGGGAGCAGGGAAGGAAGGAGGGAACAAGGTAAATGGCCCTGTAATGCTGGTGGTGGGTGCAGTATGAAATGCATACAGACCTTGGTGTGATTTCAGTATTTTTAAAATGTATATAGTAATGCAAACAAAAGAAATAAAACAATAATAAAACATGAGTTGGGACCAAATGGGTGCAAAAATAAGCAATGCACAGGTTTTTTTTGTGTATGATGTGAGGTAGGGTCAAAGTGCATTTCTTTTTATGTTGCTACCCATTTATTTCAGTGCTTCCTTTCAAAAGGGCTATCCACATACCTCTATGACTTTTCTTAGCACTATTATAAAAAAAAAAATCAATTGACCATATTTGCATTGATCTATAATTTCTTCACTCTATTCTGTTACACTGATCTGTCTTTATGCCAATACCACATTGTCTTCATTGCTGCAGTTTTATAGTAAGCAGTGAAATCACCTTCTGTCCTCATTTTCATTTTGCATGTATCAGAATCAGCTTTTTAATTTTTATAAAAACGTATGCTGGGATTCTGATAAGGATTATTGAATCTGTGGAATAAGGAAGAATTGCAATCTTACCAATATCTACTCCAATCTGAAATATAGTATATTTCTCCATTTACTTAGATTTTTCTTTCAGCAATGCTTTTTAGTTTTCAGTGAACAAGTTTTAGTATATTTTTTAAATTTATCTTAAATCATGTATGTTTCGTTGGGCCTGTAAATTGTTTTTAATTGTGTTTAGTAGTTTTTATTGTATTTGTCAATTGTTTTTTGTCCTATATACAATTCTAAGGTGTGTATAAAAGTATAGTTCATTTTGTATATTGACATTGGGCACACTGAATTTTCTGCAAGTTCTATGCTGTCTAAAGTCTGAACATAATTATCCAGTTGCCTAATATTAATAATAGGAGTACTACTCTGCTACAATAATTTATCAGCTTCAGAAGAGAGAATTTTATGAGGTTAATTTTAGGAGCATTTATCTTATTCCTCATATCTGATTTTGTACACTACTTTTTCATTTCACATTTTCATTAAACTGTCTTCCTATGATTAAAAGTTTATAAAAATTTTCATTTAGAGGTTGTATAGCAATCTATCATATGAATCTATCATGGGTTCTAAAATGTATTCAAGTGCTCCTTTATTATTATACTACTATTGTGTTTACATTGATTTAAATATTGTTACTAGCAAAACTTTTATCTTTTTGTATTCTTGCACCTTTTCTTTTAAGGAAAGGTACAGGCAGGCAGGAGGAGAGAAGGAAGAAGCATTTTATTTATTTTATTTAGTTGTTCATTTTGGTTGCTCCCACTGATCCTGGGAAATGAACCTGGGACCTGGGGATGTATGTGAACTGAGTTCAACAGCAGCTGCACCAGGGCAAGCTTCCTTATTTCTAATATAGTCATTCTAATTCTCTCTTTGCGTAATAATTATTTTTATGAGTATCTCTCTGAGAGGAACCAAGAATTACAATTTTTATATCTTCCTCAGTACTTAGCTGTTATGAAATATAACAAATATTCAGCAAATTTTCCACAGAAAAATGGGAGTTGGCATTCCTTGAGCGATGTCAGATTTGATAAGTAATGCTTTTTATTTCTGTAAACTTGGATATTTTCAAGAAAAACCTACTCATTACTTTTGGTCAAAAGGCCAAAAAGTTAGTTTCTGGCTGAAGGAGGACCATTCATCTGTCTCTTATTCCTGTGCTTTTTCTATCAGCTGCCCTGTATTCATGAACCGAGACAACCTTCAGAGGTCTTGAGTTTCTGGGCCCCTGGATTGCATGTACTCTTAAAAAAAAAAAGACGAAAGCAAAACAGCAGGACACAGCAAATTTCTGAAGGCCTTCCTGATACAAAGGTTTCCCCTGGGAATCTGTGTTTAGGGAACAGGGTCTTCTGAGAGCCCATCAGCAGTGACCAGTGGAAATGCTTGGGATGTCATTGAACATCTTCAGACATGCTATTCTCTGTCATGCTTCATTTGGCAGTCTGCCCAGATTTAATGGTATTCTTCAGGGCTGCTTTATAAGTATATACTTTGAAAAGAGCTTTAAAGAACGTCTTCTTAATGTAGAACTTTTTCATAGTCATTGTTCCCAATCTCACCAGCTATGGATATTAATAAGGACATCTTTATATTTAAAACTCAATATCCAGAGCGCTGCACTGACGACCTGTATGACAGAAGGCACTTGACCACATTTCAACATTTCCTGTATCCTTCAGTAGAGCTATGCACTCAGAGTGTAGATCACATGTTCTTATAGATTCCTCCAAGTTTGAATTAATGCTGTGCTTTTGTTCCAGAATGTTCTCAATGTTCCACCTGGGCCACCACTTGCACCAGCACCACTCTTTGCTTGTCCTAAACTTGATGATCTTGAGCTCTGGCTTAACCTGCCCCTTGTCCTTCTCCTGAACACCAGTTAATGCTATGCTTATGCTATTGCTGACTCGACTCTCCTTAATGCTCTGTTATTTGAACTCTGTTCCCACTTCAAATACCTCACCCCTGAGCTGCTCTAATTCCCCTCCAGGAAGCCAGTCTACTGCTCTGCTCAGCTGTGGGTATAGCTTAGTACTCCAGGGGGGTCTTGGTGCATAAGGTTTTTTCCCAGATTACTGGGGATTTTTCTCTGCTGTACTTATTGTTTTAAAGTGATCCAATACCATGTTGCTAGGGGCAAATGTTGTGCAGGGTAGAGAATGACAGTGTCCCTGATCTGACATCTCTGCAGATCTCCTTATGACATACATGATCAGTGGGAACACTGTTAGTAAGAGCCAGTCAACAACTCCCCTGTGGCTCCTGGATCAGCACCTCCTTCTTCCCTTTGACCTGCTTAGAATGTCTCTCTCATTCTCTCCTTAAAAGTATTTCTTCTTTGCTCTTCCCACATAACCTCATGCAGCATGCTGAGTTTTCATACAGGCCTGTATTTTTGTGAACCCAAATAATGGACATGTTTGATTTCATTTCCCGGACCTCCATCAACCCACACATCATTGGGTGAAAGCAAAGAAATGCGGATGGAGGTTAGGATGGAAGGTGTAACTAAAGTACTGAATTTCCATTTGGGGGCTGATCTTGATTATCATATTACGATTTTTTAGTTGAAGTAGTACCTAAAATACTAGTCATTTAAGGAAATGTTTTAAGCTCTTAAAAGGCAGATCTTAGTTCTGTCTGTAATTAAACATCCCTGGAAGAGAAATTTTTTAATCATGATATAATATCAGAAATAAAACATATCTTTAAAGTAAATGGGCCCTGATAGTAGTTCTTCCTTATTCTGAGCTAGAGTACAGTAATCCTAAAAGAAATGAGAGACTGTGATTTATTTCATACCTGACAACCTTCTAAACACTTGAAGACAGTTCTCCTGTCCCCTAGATTTTCCCTTTATCTCATACAGTAAAGGACTGCTCCCTGTATAGTGCGTGTACAAATTTCCTAGGGCTACCATAAGAGGAAACCACAGACTGAGTCATCTGAATCACAGAATTGTTCTTCTCACAGTTCTGGAGCCTGGAAGTCCCAGTCTAAGGTGCTGGCAGGCTTGGTTTTCTCTGAGTGGGTAAAGGAAGGTCCTGGTCTCGGGCTCTCATGCTTCGCACATCGCTGCCAACTACTGCCTCTTGACATAGTTGCCCTTCTACACATGCACGCCCATGACCCTCTTTTTTCTTGTTCTTCATAGGAACCCAGTCACATTGGCTTAGCACCCTACTCTGATGGCCTCATTTTAATTTAATCACCTCTTTAAAGACTATGTCTTAAAATAAGGGAACAATCCAAGGTTGGGACTTCGCGATAGGAAATTTGGGAGTGCACTTTAGCACACACCAGTATGGTTATAACCTCCTTGCTTACTGTGTATTCAGTGGAATATACTCCAGTGAACTTTCTTGGCAGGGTGCCTTGGTGAACAAGGAAAGGCTGTCTTGATTACAGGTGTGTTTAGTTTTTTGTTTTTTATAAAGGAAAGGTACAGGCAGAAATGAAGGTGAGTAGGAAGAAGCTCTTTACTTTTTGTTTAGTTGTTCACATTGGTTGCTTCCCCCAGACCTGAGACTTGAACTAGGAACTTGGTATGTATGTGGGACTGCTCCAGGGTGTAGTAGACCACTAGGCCACCAGGGCACATCCTGTGTTTAGTTTTTTTAAAAGAGAGGAAGGAAAGACAGGAGGAAGAAGCACTTTCTTTTTTTTTTTTTTTTTTTTTTTTTTTTTTAAGTAGGAAAGGAAGGAAGAGGGAGAAGCACTTTTAGTTATTTGTTTATTCATTTTTGATTGTTTACCCTGGTCCCAGGTTAGGAGCCCTGGTCCTTGGCCTTTACCTGGTTCACACTTGAGCTGCCAATTTAGCGCCTGAGCCACCTGGGCCATCAATTATAGGTTTTATTTGAAAAATTGCTGATAGCTACTTACATTGAACCTCAATGGGAAGCCCTTTGTTTCATTGATTTCTTCATTTCTCCTTAAGCCCCTACTCTTTTCCTCTCTAATACTTTCTACTTCCCCACTTGTTACTTGGGCTTAACGTAAGTCCCTTTTATTTGATGTTCTGGGAGATACATTGGAACTCTAGCTTTTCAGTTCACAATTTATTTCCTGAAGTCTGCACTAAACCCTGTGTTAGACATGAGAGATATAAGAATGGCTAGGAAACAACTTAGCTCTCTCAGAGTCCATAAATTATGGGGCAGTGTACATATAAATAAATATATATCAATAATGTAATGTGTTAAGTGTAGTAAAAGAACCATGAGCAAAATGCAGAGTTAAAACAGAGAATTTAGCCATGAATTTGGGCCAGACAGAGAAGACTTTGCAGAGGTGATTTCAGGTTTGCATTTTGAAAAATGATTATGAGTTTGTCAGATGGATGCAGTGGGAACTAGATGATGAATTTCTATAGCAGCAGGATTTATGGATATAGACGAAAGATGAAAAGAAGCAGAAGTGATACTGTAGAGAAAGGAAGGAGCCAGCTCAGGCTGTATGCCCTGCTTTCACTGAAGGATTATAAGCAGTAAGATAACCTAATCAGGTTCTGTTTTTGGGAGTTAGCTCTTGTGATGATGGGGATTTGAATGTAGAAGAAAACAACAGAAAGATCAATTGAGACTCTCTGGCAATATTTTAGATAAGGGTAATGAGAAGTTAAATTGAAGTCACAGCAAAATTGAAATAAAGAACATAATTGAAGTCTAGGTAAGAAGTAGTTTTGTAGGGACTTCTTATCACTCAGTATGGGTCAACGATGAGGAGCAATCCAGGTTTCTGACTTGAGTCCTGGGTGTGTGGTGTCAGCTGAGCACAGAAAATAAATGTATTGTCTTAAAGATGCTGCTAGTGAATTCTGTCTTACCTGTGTTGACTTTAGGCTCTTTAAGAATTCAAGTGGAGATGCCAACAGAGGTTGAAAGAGAGATTAGGTGTTAATCTTTGGTGTTAATTATGTGTTTATCTTTGGCTTCTCAGTTCAGACATACTTTCCTGAGATGCTAATTCAGCAGTGTCTCTTTGGAATTTATTCCTTAATGCCTAAATAATAAAGTTGTTACCACATGGGTTAACAGTCCATTTGGTGCTAGGTTTATTTGTATTGAAACTAAACAGATTTACAGGTAATTACACTCCACAAAAGTATTGTCTTGGGAAATGGAATGTTCCCTGGTAGTTGAAACTCATTAAAAAACAACCACCATGAACAGCACTCATTAGTTTCTATAGTTGCCTCTTTCAATTTTTTTACTGTTTTGTGTAGGTGTTTCTCAGCATTTTGATGAAATACTAGCTCATATTTTCCCTGTAAACCCTTTGAATGCATACAAGTAACCTTCTATTTTCTTCCCTGGATGCTCCCAGGAAGATTATAAACATTCTTTCTGGTGTCCTAATTACCACAGCTAATCTGTGGTTTTTAGTAACAGTCCTTCACATATATATTTTCAAGATGATTTTGCCTTTGGGGAGAAATAATTTTATATGCTTTTTAACTTTATCTTTTTCAATAAACTCCCTGCGTTGTTGTAGAATATTATACCTGCTCTTATTTAATACTGAAAATAGAAGGCAAATCTTTTGTGTAGTATTAGTATTGCAGTTAGCCTGTGTGACACTGATCATCTACATTCTTGTATGTATTGTGTGTTGCTTATATATTTTCACACAGACCTTGTGCTAGGGAATAAGCGCAATTTCCATATGGAAATGGAGCTGACATAGAGTTGTTGCATTTTATGCAAATATATTGCACATTAGTATTGAAACTAAGCCCAGATTAAAGTCTCATTGTCTTCCCAATTCTGTTATTACCTATTTACTTGTTTTAAATTCTTCTACAATTTTAGGTTATTTTTGAGATGAAATAGTGATATATTACTCTTTAACTCTAGATCTGGGAACTCTAAGGGAAGGAGGATGTGCTCAAATTAAAATATCCTTTTTGGGCTCTTATTAACCATCATGGTATGTCTGAACTGAGAAGCCAAAGATACACACGTGTGCTAACCTGCAGTTTTAGATTTATACTTTATTTGAACATTCTTGCTCATTTTTTAATTCTCTTTTGTTTCTTCACATAAGAACTTAAGGTATTTGGAAATTTAAAAAATAATCTTCTTCTTTACTCAAAGCATCTCCTTTAAAATTAAAAGGATTCTACTCTTTTGTATAAAAATAGTCAAAGTTGAATTTTTTTTGGATACCTTTATGCTGTTTGTTGATGGGCTCCATAATGTGAAATCCATGTGTTTTGAAAACATGAGTTGGATAGAGACTTTTAATAAGGAAAAAGGCGTGTGAGTGTGTGTGTGTCTGTGCATGTATACACATATATGTTTAACTATATTTAAAAAAAGTAGCTATAAATTTAGTCACTTAATCAAGCAAAATCACTAGTAGAATATATTTTTGCCAAGGGGACTACTGCATTTAGCAGATTAAATTCATCTGCACTTCAGAATATCAAGTAGAGAGCTTCACATTTTGACTCTACATAACTGAAAGTAGGACCCATTTTAATTTCAACTGCTTCATGAACAAGATTGTACTTTACACACCCAGACTATATCCAGCATGTGGTCACAGGTCACGCATTGCCATGTAGTTTCTAGATTCACCTCCAAACTCACAGGGATGAAAAGTGGGGTTCACTTTCTGCTCTATCAGCCCACCTTGACCCTAATCCAGGTGCATGGTCATTCAGACATACCCAAAACACATCTAAGAAAACGTACTATGCCCCTGATGCATCAGCTATCTGGGAATATCTTTGCAAATTGTGAGGTTAGTCAGCCCATTCATCTTCAGTTTTTCTAAATCCACAATTCCACTCAGTCCCAAGCAGTTCATCATGGAAAATGAGTGCAAGCTCCATTTTCCATTTTCTTCTCTATGAGTACATCCAATTTAAGCGTGAACACCTGCCCTGCCATGCACAAATCAGAAGTACTCATTTCTTTTCTTTGGTTTTAAGTTCAGTGTGTTTAATTTTGCAATTTCACAATACACAATCTTGTGGGTTGTTGGAAATCCAAACAGTTGGTCTCTCAGAGTCCTTTAATTTCCAGAAAGATGATCTGTGCAAGCAGTTCAGTAAATGATTTCAACAAATTTGTATCACTTCACTGACTTAATTAAAGCAACTTGCTCTCAAATACTCTACCAACTTGAATAACTACCAACTTGAATAACTAAGAGTAGGAATATAAAGAATACTCAAAATCTTGGTTTTTCTCCCATGCCTTATGTATCAAATTTGATTGGCTTAAAAGTTCAGAATACATATTTTCCCCTATGAATGCTGCCACCAAAGCAGTTAGAATTTATATGACACTCTGTTCCATATATGCAGCCAGTGTCAGTATTTATTATGTAAGGGTTGCATCTATGGTACTAGAGATAGCAGAATGCCTCAGCCTGGATGTTCCAGAAGGCAGAGGGTATATTTTCTCTCTGTTTTATTCAGGAATGAACTTTTTGAACTCCAAGGTGAATCCCTGTTATGGGCCTTCAACCTCCTCCACTTCCTGCTGCTTGGTATCTAACTAGAATGGAACTGAATTTTCAGGAGCTGCCTAGATCTGAGGAAGATCTCTTATAAGGTGAGAAGAGGAAAATGGATTTTTCTCTGAGCATTATTTTTTACTGAAATTCCTTCATTCAGCAAAGGAGGCAAAAATTGAGAACCCCAGCCGGCCCCTTTGGTGCCCTCTTGAGCGAGTTTAGGACTGTGTAGGAAGTTACACTCTGATTCTCATACTATCCTAAGAACTGCTGTGGTTTGGAAAGGAGTCTGCTCTGCTCTTGGTGCCAGAGGCTTGACCACACGGTCCTGGACAGAGACTGATGGTAAAAGGTGCCTGCTAACCTCTAAAAGGAGTCTGATGACAGCTCTGCTGGGTAAGAGCAAACCGAGTGGATCTCTTGAGAAACGCTGAGATTCCTGAATATCGGAAGAGAAGGGAAAAGAGGCAAGATAGATTTCCTTGTCACGGTGTAAAAGCAAGTTTTGATCAAAAAAGCAAAATTGCATATCCTGGTTTTATCCATAGCTGAACTTGCAAAGTCGTTCATGTCAATTACAATTGGCAGAACATTTGTCTCTCTTAATCTCTAACAGTAATATAGTGATAGTTTTCAGTCTAAATAATTGCATACCTATTATGGTATGCCATATTCTGTAACAGTTACTTAGAAACGTTTTCATTAATTCTTATAATTCTGCATGGCAGATTTTATGCTGCTTGTTTTATGAAAGTTTGGACTTGGGGAGAAATTAACTTGGTCAAAGTCACCCAGCAAATTAAGCAAAGATTCTAAAGTTGAAACCAAGGCCACTCTGATTCTATACCCCTCTGTATTCTCTTGGCAGCTGTCTTGTTTGCTTTTCCAACTATATCACATTGGGTAATATAATATTTACTGCCAAGGAAAACGATTTTATGTGGGTAGCTCATGCGCTATAACCTCGGGTGAACTTCGTTATTTCTCCACTCTGCTGGTGATTTTGCTTTGGGGAAGCAGCGGTGATTTCTGTCTCTGATCCTTACACAGGAGACTTCTGATGGTGCAACACAGCTCCAAGCTGATGGGAATTCCAGCAGGGTCAGTGCATATTCCCTGGGGTGGGGTCAAGCGCCTCAACAAATCCAAAAGAAAAGACAACTCAGTAACATACACTGTTAGGAGACTAGATAAATGTAGCTTTTCTAGAAGTCTATTAGGCATTGTCTATAAAATTTTTAAATGCTTTTTACAAGCAATCCCATTTCTAGAAATTTTTTTCAAAAAATACTACACCTTTTAAATTGTATTTATTGTGGAATTATTTAAAATACAGAAATCATAATCTAAATATCTTTCCTGGGAGATTGTTAAGAAACTTAAAATTAATCTGTCCAGTGTGTGTTAAGTCTAGTGACATTGAAACCAGAATGCCGTATATTCCTTGAGTCTTAGCACCATCTCTTATTTGCTGTATGACCTTGAGCTAGTCTTCATCACTATGCCTCAGTTTTCTCAACTCTAAAGGGAATGATTATGAGTATCTTTCTCACAGGGTTGTCACTAGTGATCGAATTCAAACATGAAGTACTTAGGGTCTCACTTACATTAAACATTAGTGTCTATTATTGTTGTTATTACATTACTATGATGGTGATGAAAAGTTCCAGTCAATAAAGAAGTAATATTCTCATCTAGAATACTATATCATAAAAAGTATTAAGCGAATAGAAGAATGTCTCAGAATGATGTGTATAGTAAAATTCTAATTAATAAAAGCAAGTATCATATTTTAATGGTTTGTAAATGTGCAAAGTGTTATTACTAAATTTGAGGAGTAAGACCAAGAATGGGTGTAAGGGAAGAGAAGGCTGTCATTTAGTTTTAATTTTATATACTTCTAAATTAACTTTACTACAACTTTTTAAGATGAATTTTATTAATGGAATATTGCATTATAACAATAAACAGGTTTAAGGTATCCATCATAATAAATCAACATCTGTATATAATGTCACAAGCATGTGACTATATCATTTTTCCTTCACTATGCAATTAATGTCCTTTACACCATCTATCCTGCTATCCTCCTTTCTCTTCTTGCAACCACTGATTTGCTTTTTTTCTTTTTTTTTTAAATTTAACTCATTTTTTGTTTGATCATTTAAAACATTTTTAAAAGAAAAGGTGTAGGCAGGAATGAAGGTCAGTAGGCAGGCAAGAAGAGAGAAGATGAAGAAGAAACCCATTTAAAATTTTTTTTTAAATTTCATAGTACTATTTGTTATTTCTATTGTTGATAATGCTATGGAAGATGCATCTCAATCTATATTTCACAACATACCTACCGCTAGAGTTCCAGTGTCCTTTATCACCATCTTTTCCCCTCTTTCCTTCCCTCCCACTCCTACTCCCCCCCTGGCAATCATTATCTTGTGTCTTGTGAGTTTTTGCTGGGGTTTATCTGTTTATTTATTTCACGTCATTATGTTCCACATGATTGAAACCATCCTATATTTATTTTATTCTTTCTGATTTATTTCCTTTACTTAATCCCTTCCAGATTCAATCCAGATTGTTGCAAAGGACACAATTTGATTTTTTTGCTAGTAGATGCGTAGAATTCCACTGAATATATATACTACAGCTTCTTTATTGCGTCACCTCTTGATGGGCATTTAGTTTGCTTCTATGTCTTGGCTATTGTGAACTGTGCTACTGCTAACATAGGGGTGCAGATACTTGATTTCTGGTTATATGTCCAAGAGTGGGAATGCTGGATCAAAAGACAGATCCATCTTTATTTGTTTGAGGGATCTCCATACTGTTTTCCAAAGAGGGTGCACCAGTTTGCATTCTCATCGAAAGTATAGGAGGGTTTCTTTTTCTCCATACCCCTTCCAACATCTGCTATTTCCAGTCTTAATATGTAGACTGTTCTTACTGGTGTGAGGTGATATCTCGTTGTGGTTTTTATTTGCATTTCTCTCCTGATGACTGACTTAGAACATTTTTTTAAGTGCCTATGGCCATCTGTGTGTCTTCTTTGGGTCTCTATTCAGTTTTTTAACCCATTTTTTTGTGTGTGTCATTTTCCTTTTTATTGTTGAGGTGTGTGAACTCTTTAAATATTTTGGAGCATAAGCTCTTATCTAATGTGTGTTGTGTAATTATTTTTTCTAATTGCATGGAGTTTTCGTCATCGTCGTTTTAGTGGTGGCTTCTTTAGCTGTGCAGAAGCTTTCCAGTTCAATGTAATCTCAATTGCTTAGTCTTATTTTGACCTCCTTTGCCATAGCTGTTCCTTTTCCAAATGTCTTTTTGAGGATATGGAATTTTTTCCCCACATGGTCTTCTAAATATTTTATAGTTTGGGTTCTTATGTCCAGGTCCTGAGTTAACTTCTGTTTATGGCATTAATTAGTAATCTAGTTTCCTTTCTTCTTTTTTTTGTAAATATCTTCCCAGTTTCACAGCACCATTTGTTAAAGAAACTTTCCTTATTCTACTGTATGCTCTTGGTACCTTTGTACTAGATTAGCTGTCTTTATAGGTTTGGCTTTACTTCTGGGCTCTCAATTTGATTCCCTGACCAGTGTGTTTTTTTTCCCCCAACACCATACTTCTTTGATGATGATCACTTTGTAGTATAGTTTGAGGTCAGGGAGTGTGGTTTTCTGCTCTTCTTTTTTCTCTTAAGAGAAACTTCAATATTGTTTGCTCCATTTCCTTGACAGATGTTTCTGGGATGTTGATGAGAATTGCATTAAACCTATGTATTGCTTTGGATAGTATAGCTATTTTTACTATGTTCATTCTTCTAATCGAGGAGCATGGAATGCTTTTCCATCTCTGTCTTCTTCTATTTCTTTTGTTAGGATGCTGTAGTTTTCATTGTAGAGGTCTTTCATCTCCTTTGTAAAGTTTATTCCCAGGTATTTGATCTTTCTTATTGCTTTTGTGAATGGAATTTCTTTTCCTTCACTTGATTGTTTGCATATAGAGATAATACTGATTATTGTGTGTAGATTTTATATTCTGCCATATAACTCTTAGTTGCTTGTCTCTGAATTTCCAGACGAGTCAATTTCATCAATGATTAGGGGTTATTCAGAAGTATGTTGTTCAATTTCCACTTTTTTTGGTTCTTCTAGTTTTGTTCTTTTGGCTCTGTCGTAGTTTCAGTCCCTTGTGGTCAGAGAAGATGCTTTCTATATAACTTCAATCTTGTCAAGTTTGCTGAGTCTTGTTTTGTGTCCTAGTATTGTTTTATCCTTGAGATTGTTCCAAATACACTTGAGAAGAATGTATACTCTTTTTTATTGGGGTGGAACACCCTGTATATGTCTGTTAGTTTTTTGTAATCTGTTGTTTCAGTTATGTCCCTCATTTATTTGTTGATTTTCTCCCTGGATGTTTATCTATGAAAGTGGCGTGTGGAAGTCTCCTGCTATTACTGTATTACTGTTGCTGTCTGACCTTAGCTCTGTCAGTATTTGTTTTATGTATCTAGATGGTCCTGCATTTGCATATATATTTGTGAGAGTAATTTCTTTTTGATGGAGTACCTCCTTGATCATAATGTAGTGCCTATCCTTGCCTCATGGTACCTTTTTTAGTTGGAAATTTTTCTTGTCTGATATTAGTATTTAGTTCCTGAGTTCTTTTCATCACTATTGCTTTATTTATTTATTTATTTTTGTAGCCCTTGACTTTCAGCCTATGTTTATCTTCGAATCTGATATTAGTTTCTTATAGGCATAATATTGATGGGTTCTGTTTTTTAATCCATTCAACCACTCTGTGTCTTGGGATTGGTGAGTTCAATCAATTCACATTTAGGATGATAGTTGAGCTACAGGGCTTTTTACTGTCATTTGAGCCTTTTTTTTCTGTTGTTTTTCTATGCCTGCTGCTTCATTTCCTGTTTGTTTAGGTTTGCTTTTTCCTTTGGTTGTTTTTTTTCATCCATTCTGTCAGTTTTATCTACTTCCTGGTTCTGTATCACTTTAGAATTGGGTTTTGTCTGTTCTGTGGATTGTCTTTGTACTGCTCTGTAATTATCTTTTATGAGCTGGTGCTATGTCAAATTTAAATATTTGTACAAGTTGAATGTTTCTTTCCCACTTTAGCAATTTTTGTTCTCCTTTGTTGGTCTCATCTTGTATCTGCTTTTGATATCCTGTTTATTACCTCTCTCAAGGCTTGGTTAATCTTAGATTTTGTTTTCCCTGTTGTAGGGTCCCTTTCAAGATTTCTTGAATGGCAGGGTTGTTGATAAAAATATCCATTAATTTTTGTTTGTCATTAATTATTTCTCCATCATATTTGAATGATAATTTCGAAGGGTATAGCATTCTTGACTGTTGTTTTTGTCTTTATATTTTGAATACATTGTTCCACTCTCCTCTGTCCAGTTTTCCCAATGCCATTTATTGAAGAGTCTGTCCTTGCCCCATATATGTATGGGTTTATTGCTAGGCCCTTAATTCTATACCATTGATGTATATTTCTGTTTTCATTACAATACTATGCTGCCTTGAGTGTTAATATTTGTAGTAGAGTTTGCCCTTAGGCAACGTGACACCTCCATTTTTGTTCTTTTCCCTTGTGTTTGCTATTCTCAGTCTCTTGTTGTTCCAAATAAATTTCATCATTTTTTTGGTTCTATTTCTGTAAAGAAAGTCTTTGGAATTTTGATGGGATTGGCATTAAATCTGTATATTGCTTTAGGTAACATGATCATTTGACTATGTTAATTCTTCCAGTCAGTGAGCATGGGATATTTTCGTTCTTTGTGTCATTTTCTATTCGTTTTAACAATGCCATAGTTTTCAGAGTATTGGTCCTTTACTTCCTTGGTTAAGTTTTTTTCTAAGGTATTTCATTTTTTTTTTTTTTGATGCATTGTAAATGCGATTGTTTTCCTGACTTACCTTTCTGAAATTTCTTTGCTTGCATATGAAATGCAAAATATTTTGAATACTAATTTTATAAGTTGCCACTTTACTATATTTGTTTATTACTAGCAGCTTTTTACTTGCATATTGGAGTCCTCTATATATTATCAAGTCATCTGCACATAGTGATAGTTTCACTTATTCCTTTCCAAAATGGGTATACTTTATGTTTTTTTCTTGTCTGATTGTGCTTACCAGGACTTTTAATATATATTAAACCAGCAGTGGTGAGAATGGACATTTTTGCTTTGTTCCTGATCTCAGAGTAAAAGCTTTCAGTTTCTCACCATGAGTATGATGTTGGCTATGTCATATATAGCCTTTATAATATTGAAATATATTGAAGTACATACAGCCATTTTGTAGAGTTTTTAGCATAAAAGGGTGTTGAATTTTATCAATTGAGTTTTCTGCAGCTATTGAGATGATTATATGGTTTCTGAACTTCCTTTTGATGATGCAGTATAGCTCACATATTGACTTCCATATATTGAACCATTGTTCATCTCTGGAATAAATTCCACTTGATTATGGTATATGATTTTTTTAATAACTCATTGAATTCATTTTGAAAGTATTTTATTGAGAATTTTATTGAGAATATAGGCCTGTAGCTTTCTTTTTCGCTTCTGTATTTATCTGTTTTTGGAATTGGAGTAATGTTGGCATCATAAAAAGTGTTTGAATATTTGCCATCTTATTCAATTTTTGGAACAGTTTGAGATGGATTGCTATTAATTCTTTTTTGAATGTTTGGTAGAATTCACAGTGCAGTCACATGGCACAGGGCTTTTGTGTTTGGGGAGATTTAAAATTACTGTTTCCATTTCCTTGCTTGTGATTGATTTATTTGCTTTCTATTTCTTCCTTCTTTACTCTTGGGATGTTACAGGTTTCCAAGAATGTATCTATTTCTTTTAGGTTATCCAAATCATTGCTACACACATGGACATATATTTTCTTGTGATGCTCTGTATTTCTTTGTATCAGTTGTGACTACTTTTCTTTCATTTTTTATTTTATTTGTTTGTGCTTTCTCTCTCCTTTGTGAATCTAGTTTGTGGCTTATCTAGTTTAATAATCTATCCTCTCAATAAACCATCTTTGGGCTAACTGATTTTTTTGAATAGTCTTTTTGATGTTTAGTATATTGATTCCTTTGCTAAGTTTTAGTACTTCCCTTCTTGTAGTAGATTTATTTATTTATTTATTTTTGGTCATTTTATAGTTCCTTTATGTGAAGGTTTAGATATCTTATTTGTGATTCTTCTGTTTCAGGAGGTATGACTGTATCACTATACATTTCCCTCTTATTACTGCTTTTTCTGCATCCCACATATTCTGATAGGTTGTATCTTCATTTACACTTGAATCCAGGTATTTTCTAATTTCACCTTTGATTTCCTAATTGACCCAACAGTTGTTCAGTAACATGTTATTTATTCTGTACTCCTTTGCAACTTTCACTTCCTTTCTCTTTTGGTTTATCTCTAATTTAATACCATTATGATCTGAAAAGATGTTAATAGTGCTTTCAATCTTTGTTAAAAATTTATTGAGACTTGATTTGTGTCAAACACAGGGTCTAGGCTTGAGAATGTTCCATGGACACTTGGCAGTTGAAAAGAGCTTTTAGTGTATAATTTTAGGGAGAAATTCTCTCTCTCTCTCTCTCTCTCTCTCTCTCTCTCTCTCTCTCTCTCTCTCTTTCTCTCTCTCTCTCTCTCTGTGTGTGTGTGTGTGTGTGTGTGTGTGTGTGTGTGTATAAAGTATCTCTTCTGATTTGTTGTTTAAAGATATTATTTGTTGATTTTCTTTCTGGTTGATCTTTCATTATGAGTGGAGTGTTCAAATCTTCTACTGTTGTATTACTGTCAACATCTTCCTTTAAATTTGTTAATATTTGCTTGAAATGTTTGGGTGCTCCTTTAATGGCTACATATGTATTAATGAGTGATACATCTTCCTGTTGTAAAAAATCCCTTTATAGTTATATAATGGCCATCTTTACCTTTTGTTACTTTTTCTTTTTTGCTCAGCCTATTTTATCTGAGTTTACTACATTAATTCCTACTGTTTTAGATTCACCATTGGCTTGGAGTACCTTTCTGAATCCCTTCACTTTAAATATATGTTTGTTTCTAATCTTAATTGAGTTTCTTAGAAACAGAACATTTTTTACTCTGTGCCTTTTAACTGGTGCATTCATTCATTTACTTTCAGAGTGATTACTGATGTTTGAGGAGTTACTACTGCCATTTGACTTCCGTTTTCTAGTTTTGCCTATGTATTTATTACCTTGTTTAGTGATTTGTAAGCTTTCTTCTCTTTGATTCAGATTGGTTCTTTTAACATTGTTTTAGAGGACATCTCATGGCAGCATATTCTTCAGCTTTTATTTATTGGGGGAAAACATTATTTTCTTCACATATTTAAGAAAGAGTTTTGTGAGATATATTGAGTGGAGGATGACTGATGGGTAGGGGAGGACCATCCAGGCTGGGCAAGAAGGGTAGCTATTGTTATGGTTTGGTGAATATTGGGAAGCCTGATTCTACTGGTATCAACTAGGCCAGCCCTCTTCTCTGTGCCTCCAAAGTTGAATCCAGTAGTCCGAAGACTATGGTATTGAAGTTCTTCTCTGCCAGAGCCAGGGTCCCAAGGAGTGTGGGAGAGTAGACTAGTGCCAACTTTTTCCCTGTTCACTTTGCTGTGCTTCCAACGTGTGTGGGGGCTTGGAATCCTGAG
Source organism: Solenodon paradoxus (assembly GCA_004363575.1). NCBI lineage: Eukaryota > Metazoa > Chordata > Mammalia > Eulipotyphla > Solenodontidae > Solenodon > Solenodon paradoxus. The sequence goes on along the minus strand of RJWH01005729.1, from coordinate 8,165 downwards.
CCAGATCCCTTTTCGTTGGACATCTCTCAAGCCCAGCTTGTGTATCAAAAGCAATCTTTACTCCTCCTTGAGACTCAAGGCTGGAACTCTGCACGTCCACGGGTCCACTGGCTGTCTGCCTCTTACTCTGCTGCTTCCAGAGCATCTGCCAGTGCAATAACCTCTACCTTGTTGCCTCGACCTGCACGCTGCTCACCATCCAACTTAAGACTCCCACGTGTCTGTAACAAAGTGCAATCGCCGCTGTTCCCAAGCCTCCGGGGCACAAAGCTACTTCTCAGTGTTACCACTGTAAAAAATCTATTTATGTCTCCCAGACACCAATAGACAATCTCTGTTGTCATCTTCTAATCTGCACTCTGTTTACTACAACTTCTATCCCCCTTCTTATGGTAGAAAAAAGATACCATACCTATCTGGCCATTGCATTATGAACATGTTGCATATAGTGTGTGTAGTTATTAGATATTGATCTAATAATATTGGAAAGGTTATCCATAGTTTCAGATTGTATTCAAAATTTGGGTGACAGCCCACTACAAAATCAATAAGTCACTATAAAAAATGCTACCATCTGAGGTGCGCCCTGGTGGCGTAGTGGTCTAGTGCACCTCAGAGCAGTTTCATATACGTTTCATGGTCCAGGGTTCAAGATCTGGGGCCAGGGTGAACAAATGTGAACAACTAAATGAAAAAAATAGATAGATAAAGCTCTTCCTCCTCTTCGCTCTTTCTTCCTGTTTGCCTACTTGCCTTCATTCTTACCTGTACCTTTCCTAAAAAAAAAAGAAAAATGCTACCATTTGGAGATGGGAATTGTTTTGGAACTCAAAATACTTTTGCTAAGTGAAAAGACCTTATTATGATAATAACATATTTTCATTTCCTCTCTAGTTTTCTAACTCTTGGCAATATAGGCATTGTTTTGTTATGAAACATTTGAAAGGAAATGAGTGTGAGCACTATTTTATTTTCTAAAATAAATGCATTTAATTTTGCCTAGAGATTGTAGGGCTCTGTGACGCTGTAATAGCCTTCAGAAGGAGGGCTGCAGGAGAGCCTGGGGAGAGAGACTTTATTCGGAGCTTTAAACTTAAGCTTTAGAACCTAAATCATAGGCCTGCTGCCACACCTTTAAAGCTCTTAAAAGAGTACATTTGGAAAGTGTTTGCTTGGGGATTTCAGGGAGCCCTGTTTATTTTCCTTCACACACACACACACACACACACACACACACACACACACACACACACACACACACACACCTGTTGGGCCCTGGTTATAAATTCAGTGGAAAGCCAGTAATATCTCAACTGGGATTGTCCCCTATCATCACATAGTATGAAACAGGTCAGGCGAATGAAGATCTTATTTCTGTATTCATAGCTCTGCCAGTTCCTCTTTCCAGTGATAAGATATAGATGGTGAAATTGCCAAATAGCTATGTTTTGCCAGTAAAGACCATTATTATAGAAATGTTAAGATTTCTAGAAGAACAAAGGAATTCTTTACTGTAAAATCCACTAAGATTTTTTTCTTACTTACCTTTATATTTTTGAGAAATCTAAACAGTATAAAAAAGTATATAAAAAGTTAGTACTGTAACTAACCAGTACACCCACAGAATATGCAATATTGACAAGTGTTAGCCTTTTGTAATACCGAATAGACTTCATCATTTTTAACTCAAAGAAACAAAACATGTTCTGTATAGATAAAGCCCCTTCTCTATCTCTCTGTAATCATATGCAACTTCCTGATTTCCCACTGGCTATCACTATTATCAATTTGATGAATATCCTTGTGATTTTTTTATTTTTTATTGTGTCAAGTTCTATTCAATAATTCATTTTAGAAACCATTTCCGACCACTTGTGATATACCAGTCGCTGTTCTGCACAGTTGGGATACACTGGGGACCGAAACTGCCCAAATCTTACCCTTCGTAGTGCTCAGACCTGAGGGGAGACAGTACCTTTTCAGTTATCTAGCATATTCCAAAAGTGTTATGGAAAGATAGTAAACGAGTAATGTTAAAATTTTTAGCCCTACAAGAATAGTTTCCATCAACTCTATAAAATGGGGTGGGCAGGAGAGGCCTCTTTGGTAGAGTAAGATTTGCACAGTCAATTAGAGGGAGCAAAGGTAAAATGATGGGGGTAATTCAAAGTCTGCTGCAGTAATGTAAAACGGAGCTCATATTGACCTTATCCAGAGTGCTGGAACTGGCCAGACTCTGGATGTATTTTGAAAGTAAAGCCAGAATGATTTTCTTATAGATTAAATTTAGAGTTTAGAGAAATAAAGGAGTCAAAGAAGATTTCATTTTTTTTAAAGATTGAGCACATATAACTAAAGTGGGCCATTTTTAAGTGTACAAGTCAGAGGCACTTAGGAAGCACATTCACAATGCTGTGAGACCATCAACTCAATCAATTCCAAAGCATTTTTCTCATCCATTAAGCAGTCATCTTCCATTCTTTATTTTCCCAAGCTCCTGGGAGCCACTAATGTACTTTCTGTCTCTATGGACTTACCTATTCTGGATATTGCATGTAAATTGAATCAACACTGTGTGACCTTTTGTGTGTAGCTTCTTTCACTTAGCGTCCATGTTGTAGTCTGTATCAATACTTCATTTCTTTTTGTGACTGAATAATACTTCATTTTATGACTGTAGCACAGATTTTAAATCTATTCATACATTGGTGGATTTGGATTGTTTCTGCCTTTTCAGTATTATGTTAGTATTTCCGTGAACACTTGTGTACAGGAATTTATTTGAACATCTGTTTTCAGTTCTGTGTGTATATATCTAGAAGTTGAACTGCTGGATCATGTGTGAGTTCTGTGTTTACCTTTTTGTGGAAATGTCAAATTGTTTTCTAAAGTGGTCATGTGATTTTACATTTCCGCCTTCAAGATGTGATGGTTCCAATTTCTGTACTCCTTGACTATCTTTTAAACAGTTTTTTTCATTATAATTTATTTTTATTATGACCATCCAAGTGAATGTAATTCCACATTATTGCGGTACAAAAACAGATTTCCCATCACTGAGAGGAGGAAGACCTTGGGTATAATGGAATGAATTAGTGTTTAATTTGGTCAGGTCAAATTTGGGACAGTTACACATCCAAGTGTCATTGTTGAGTAAACATTGACTAAATAAATCCAATGCTAGAAAAGGAAGTTGGGGATGAGAGTCATTTATATTTAATTGCTCTTTGAAACCACGGGATAAGAATATATAGACAGAAAAGACAGCCAAAGATTGATCTAAATGCACTACAAAATTAAGAGTTTGGATGTAAGAGGAAGATACCAGGTAAACAAAGAGGGGATAACCAGTAAGGCAGACAGAAAATTAAGAGAGTTTCATATATGAAAAGCCAGAGGAATAGTCAACTATGTGAAAGGCTTTCAAAAGTCCAATATGATTATAATTTTGAATTTGACTTTACATTTAGCAATGTGGAGGTCATGGGCTACTTTAATGGGAACAGTGTCAGTGGAATGGTGGGGAAGGTGGGGAAGAAGGGAAGGTCTTTCTGTTTATTTTTAATTTGAAAGAGAGAGGTAATGGAATTGTCTATGCTGATGGGAGTGATCCAGTGTAGGGTTTTTTGTTGTTTGTTTGCTAGATAGAGGGGATAATTACTGTAGAACTGTCCTTGAGTAGTCATGAGGGAATGGGATATGGTGCAGATACTGGAAGGTGGGAAGATAGGCAGTGGGATCGCTGCAAGTGAAAATAAGAACAAAGTCACAAATTGAAAATAAGAAGGAAGAAGACTCGGTAGAGACAAGAAAATGGTTCATCATCCTTTGGGAGAGTGGATGTACTATATTTGCGGAGAATGATTGCTTGGTATCACTGGGGACTCACCTGTGATGTAGACAGAAGTTTGAAATTTACTTTCCTCCAGTCTTTCTTGGCTCTAGGTTACAGGAATAGAGAGCTGCATGTATGGATGGCTATAACACAAGCAAGTACAAGAGAAAGGTACGGGAACATAGGGTATATGCAAGAGGGTGATTGTAGTGTCTGGTTTTGATTTTAAGCTAAATAAGGGGGAAGGAGAAGACATCAAAGGCTGAGATATAGAGAGTGACCTATAATAAAAGGATTGCTGATCCTAGTGTGGGGGTGGGGCAAGAAGACATTGAAGTCAGGGCACCAGAGATGGTGAAGAAAGGATACAGGCTTGTGGGAAGAGAGCAGGTGCATTCAGCAGAGTATGGAGAGTTTAGAACTAGTGGTAATGACTTGAGATTGAGTGGCTGAAGCAGAATGGAGAAGATTATTGAAAGGGATGGTTCAAGAAAATGATACCAGAGCACTAAAAGATCATTTCCATATATATTGAAGCTTTCAAGATTAAGACACAAGTAGAATGGAGATATTCCATGGCAGTGAGAAAGGAAGAGATAGCTCAATAGATAATGGAGACACTTAGGACACATAGAATTGGATGATAAATATATATATATTTATATATAATATATTGAAATTTTCAAGATTAAGACATAAGTAGAATGGAGATATTCCATGGCAATGAGAAAGGAGAAGATAGCTCAATTGATAATGAAGACACTTAGGACACATAGAATTGGATGATCTAGACTGATAACATGAGGTTCAAAGCTCTTCCGTATGAAAGGAGGGGACAATAACTGGTCTCTGGGAGGAGCAGAGAGTACATCTTCCTCAACTCCTCATCAGTGGAATAAAGAGTAAGAGAGGAAAAATCACCTTCAGAGGGCTCAGGGAAATCATCAGTCTCACGAAAGAACCAAGTTTCTCTTGAAAAAAGGAGATGAAAGAAATGTAGAAGAACAGATACTAGTGTATAAATTACAGTATTGTTTTGTGTGTATACAGCTTTTTCTTTAAAGGCAACATAGTATTTAAAGCTAAAGTCTTCTTAATGATTGAACTTCTCTTCCTAAGCATATGGCCAGTGACTTAAAGAATCGACTGCTGCATCCTAAAGTACAATTCCAGCAGAGCTGCTGCAGCACATGAAAGAGTTTCATAATTGCTTGTTGGAAAACATTAATATAAATATCATTATGTCTGGTTGAGATCAAAGGGAATATGGTAGACGTTTAGAATTTCTAAGGAAATGTTCTGTTCCCTGAGAAGTTTCTGTTATTCCATTTAACAAAATATTTATTGAGAACCGAGTATCTGTTACATGCTAGCATTGAATAGGACAGAGAGAGTCCCTGCTTTAATGATGCTCAAATTTAATTGGGTATGACTCATAATCATATGACTAGATTTTGATGAAAAGATTTGTGCGTGATTGAGATGTTTTTGCATGAGGCTCCCAAATATTATTTAAAATCTTATTCAGAAGTGGGCTCATTTTAAATTATGCATGACTAGACCATTTACCAGTTTTACCACACTTAAGGGACACAGGTTTTGTGTGAGTGTGTGTGTGTGTGTGTGTGTGTGTGTGTAGGAGCAGGTGGCGGTAGACAAGGGAAGAATCAAATCTCTATCATTTCTCCCCTCTTCTTGTCCTCTTTCCCCTCATCACATTTGAAAGCCTAGAGAGCTGAATATGAAATTATTGGAAACTGGGAAATTTACTTTTATATGATGTAATTAAATCATTCTATTTCTACAGATCAAAGATTATTATTTAGATAAGTGAATGGAATTTATTTGAAAGTACAGAAAAACAAGCAAAATGTTCTAGATATTGTTTATGGTGTCTTAGTACAGATACTAGCTTTTTCACAGTGTAAGAGCTGTTATTTCTGTTCCAGTCACATGCCCGTGCAGCAGGTCTTAGACAAGAAATATCCTTGGATTTGTGCTCCTTTTGCATGCACAGCAGGCCCTTGACTCCAGGTTTGTGTTCCCATGTGGGAATGCAGGTCTGCTGGATCAGATCTTCTGATTGTTTAAGAGAAATCAAAATACTACATTTTTTCAGAGTTAGAAATTAATTCCATCATGTTTACAACATGTCAGAAGCCAGAGAAAATATTCATTCTACAGGTAGCCAATTAGAGATCTCTGATAATAGACCATCTCCAAACCAATGATACCATTCATCATGTCTAATAGCAGCACTTCAGACTATAATTCCAAATATGCTCATTTACTTGCTCAATGGGTCCTCCGTGTGTGCAGATGTTCCAGTCTTCTCCACTTTGTAGGACTCCACTTGGGGTCCTGAGGACAACTCTGTCAATTAGCACATTATGCAATGATGGATAGAGTGTGTTCTTTTGACAGCAACTAGTCACTAGCCACATGTCACTTGGACACTAGAAAGAAGCCAGTGTGACTAAGAAACTGAAATTTTACATTTTATTTCATTTTAATTAATTTAAATTTAAATAACCCCAGTTATCCCGTGGTTACCCAGCCCTGCCTCCTCGTCTCTGCACAATTCTTATCCCCATAGAAACTCAACCAAGAGTTACTAAATGGAAACAAGCCAGTGTGCACCTTTGATCACAAAGCAGGCAAAACAGAGAATGGAACACACTCACTTCAGCATGGGGGTGCAGGACAGAATAAAATGTTTTATGTCTGAATATATGGACCTCATCAATCAAGCCGATTCTTAAATAAAATGTGTTCCTTTCTCCCACCTTAAGTCATGCTTCGTAAACCCTGGAGAGCGAGGTTCAGATTTGGAATTCCTGAACTTATAGAGCTTCTGCTCCAGAGCTCGGTGACTTGAGGCGAGCTCTCCCTTTTGTTCCCACACCCTCCACCCCAGCTTTACCCTCCAGCATAAGTAGCTTAACCAGTGAGCCGGATAGGACCTGCATGACCACCTTTGGGATACTTCTGCCTTTCCTGTTCTTTCTCCCTCTTGACTGTATGTGAGTTTGAGAGACCCTGCACAGCTCTGAATTGCCATGTAAGAAAGGAGTTTCTGTTGCCAGTTGGGCGTAGATCTGTCCTCTGAGACTAGAACTGTGATCTAATTCGTGCCTTGTGGGACTCCACCTGAGCGCCTGCCTCATGGCCTACAAATTGTAAGGTAATCTCTTTCCTAAATGAGCTGGCAGTCAGTTCTTCAGAGGCGAATTAGGACTGAGTTTGGCTGCTGCTGTTAAAAGAGTGAGTAATAAATGAGACAAGACATGGGTACAGGTGTGACTTTGGCCAAAGGTTAATCAGGAGTCTTCATTTCATTAAGCTGCTTATTCGCTACCACTAAATCATCTTTAACAATGTGCCTCGGAAGACTTTTCTTATTTGAACAATCATTTATGACAAAAGAATGGAGGTTGAAAGGTAAGTTACAGACTATGTTTAATCCTGTATAAATCAATTCCGTGAGTTCTGTCTGATTAAAGTAATAAGTTAAAAATCAAGGATCTTAATTTCTAGGATGTGTATCTGGATTACTTTCATTTCAATACTATCTTTCCAATGATTGATAAATTCTGGATTTGAGATTGATGAAAGAAAAACCCATACTCATAATGGCTTTACTCTATACACATACAACTGTGTGAAACACGTGAGCAGTGTCAGTTGGAGGACAGCTTCTGGAGCTAATTGATTGATCACACTTGATTGATTGATCACCCTTGACTGATCGCACTTTTCTAGTTGGAGGCTGTTGGACCCATGTAAGGAAAGTCATTTTGTTACCAGAGAAAGCAGAACAACTCTACCCTTATTATGCTGCAGCTCCCTCCTGTGGTGAAAAGGGAGAACAGGCACAATATTTGTGATAGTTGAAGAAAAGAAATCGATGTGCCCAGGCATGAAACTGGGAAGGGTGAGCTGAGATGGTCTGCAAAAAATTGGGTCTCTAGTCAGTTGTCTGTAATTCGGGGTTGTCTAGAAAAAGGGCTCAATGCTTTTTGCTAGTTTAGACTCTGCGAAGGACTCTGATACATGATTCGTGCTACCCTCCCAGAGGGCATTCACATTTTCTTGCTCTCTCCTTAATTTTCACTTTTCAATTGTTAGAAACTGTTGTGTATGATGAAATATCTCATAAATAATACAACAATTAAGATTAATGTAAGTATTTTGTACTGCTGAAATATATTTCCTTCTATGTAGCTGTTTTCCTAATATATTACTTGGCAATCTTGGGGTGGTTTTAGGAAGTGATGGTTTCTTTTCTTCAGTGCCTTGATCTCATTTCTCCTCTGCCAACATACTGAAA